>BMAU01019878.1:595000-715000 GCA_019973935.1 Trichonephila clavipes
TCAAGGGATGAATGTGGCACCCCATTACTCAAACTAGCGACTGGAAAGAAATAACACGAGTTCGTAGCCATGATCACACGGCTACCACAGCCATAAGAGAGGATGAAAATGATGTACGTTCTGAGTTTTAATAAGATTTAATTTTGTCAAAGAAAACCTGAGCTTTCGTATTTTTGTAATGATTCAAAACTAGAATAGGAAACCTAGTTAAGTTGTTAGAAGGTTATTTATTGTATTTGCTTAGAAATAATCATTGAAGTGTTTTTTTTCGTTAATGACAATTGCTCATTATACTGAGAAATAACAATGAATACATCATGTTATGTAAAGCAGCGATTCTTAAAGTGATCTGTATCGACCCCCAGGATCTAAAACAACCTGCAAGGGGTCCATATCAGTGAAAAAATTATTTAGGGGTTCATGTGATGTAAATGAAGGTCTACGATAGTAACTCTCATTTAACTACATCGTGACTTCAATTTTAAAAGAAATTTAATCAAATGGAAACCAGATTTTACCTTCTTAACAGAGTCTTATTTATTAAATTTAATAAGGTTTATTTTCAGTTAATAACATAAATTTTATTAAAACAATTTTAAATTTACCAGCATAAATTTTATCAAAACAAAGGCCATTATTTCAGCGTTTTTTGCCAGAATTAAGCTAAAGGAGTATAAATTGGACGTTTCGAATTTTCTCAGCATCTCAGTTGGCCACTGACTATCTGCCAGGAAAGTGACGTTTCAACCCTACGTTCAACATTTAGATGCCCTTTGTTCAGATTTTGAAACTAGGTTTGAGTGTGCTTTGACTGCGGTAATTACCACAGTAGGCAATGAATTAATTTGGTTAAATTGAAAAAAAAGTTATACTACAAGAGTAACTGATTGGAATAGAGGAAATAATGAAGATCTTAAAGTAAAGCTTAGAAACGGATGTCAGCTATTTTGGCTTTAAAAAGACATACCTGTTATTTACACCGATTTATGAGGTCTCGTGAGAAAGTTTTTATTTGCTTTTCCTACTGAGAAGGGGTTTCAGAGCTGTTTCCAATCTCCAAAAAAAAAAAGAAAGAAAGAAAGAAAATGAATGAACACATTTAACATAGGAGATTTAGGGTTAAACCTAACAAAATTGATGCCAAATGTTGAAACTTTGTTAATGAAGCACATATTCATCCCTCCCATTATAAACATTTGTTTGTTGATCAGTTATTTTATGTATTAATTTAATTAAAACGTGTGATTCTCAAGTTTTTTAAACATTATACTTCCCTGCAGTTAGAAATTAAAATTATTTAAAGTTAGTAGCTTTACACCAGCTGCCATTTAAGTGGATAAATTTGCAAAAATTCAATATTCGGTAAGCAGGGGTCTACCCAAATCCAAAAAACATGCTAAAGGGGTCTATGAGACAAAAAGTTCGGGAACCACTGATATAAAGCCTACACAAAAATTGAGAAAAAAAAACATAAAAATACCTTTTTTACATTAATAAATAATGAATCCCTTCCAGAAAAAAGTATATCTTTATAATTTGTTTAATGATTTCATTTCAAAAACATTGGTTGCTTATAAAATAGGCTTCGTAATTATGAAAGTAGAAACAGCACTATATATATATATATATATATATATATATATATATATATGTAATTACCAATAAATGTCCAATATATACCCATATATATAAGCATTGGAAACTTAATGACCAAACTATTTGTTCATTTAACTGTTAAACTTAAAAATCTTTTCTGATAAAATTAAGAAAAAATTATTCCTGCAAGACCCTGTTCAGTGGCGCACACAGACTTCTCTTATGGGGAGGATTTTCACATTCTAAAAAACACGGAGACGAAATCGCCTAGCTGTAATCTCTATAGTAAAATTTAAACATCTCTTGGGAGAGGGGGGTGCCCCACACTTTCTGTACTTCACTGACTCTTTTAACTTTTGCTTTAAAATTCACGCAAGAATTAAAACCTTAACAATTTAGAACAAAAACTATCTTAACATGGTGCCATCTATCTTAGAATCAAGATACTATCATATTTTTTCAGAACTTTTTCGAAATATGAATCTAACAACATGTTTTCAATGACATGAAACTAGTTAAATAAAAGACACACAGAAATTTCATAAACACAATAGAAAAATAATGAAATTTATTCTCTTGCACTGTAATTAGTTTTTCTTGTTTCTTCAAACAAAATATGCATATTAAAAGGATATTAAATTGCTTTTATTGAATAACTTGAACAAAAAATACTCCGTTATTTTTATACTTTGTTCATTTTATAAGAATGAACATAAAAATAAACTTTGTATATATATATTACTTATAGATATAGATTTGTGAATATTTTAGGAGCTTATAAAAATATATTATTTTAAAAAATCTATAAATCTATATATATATGAGAGAACAGAGCGGGTTTATTCATTGGGTGCTTGGGGCGGGCACCCAGGGCAGTAGCGTAACAGAAAATATTAGCTCCCCCCCCTACAAACTCAGCTTTTGTGCCCCATGCCTAAATACGTACTTAGTGTCAATCAAGCTTTGCCTCCCCCCCGTAATGCGGAGGTTGGGGGGGTGTACGTTATACAACTGGCCCAGTTCCAGTTCCCCGGAATAACGAAATTCAGTTCGTTTACAATTATTGCAATTGACATCTCTCTTGGAATATAATCGCTTATATCTGGACAACTGAATAAGCTTGTGCCCCACGTTCATGTAAAGGCTGATTGAGTGGGGAGTGACTGCAAAATGATTCTATACAAAGATCCACTATAGAAGATAGACCAAACCATATAGTACTCTGAGCATTGAAAAGCGAGGAAGAAAAGAGGATTAGCAACAGGGGATAGACCCCCAAGTGTTTCTGTCCATCATAATATATGCTGTTCTTCTGTTAAAATTGGAGTTATGCTGTGAAAAAGAGATTGAATACCTTTTTAAGGGAATTCCAATGAAGTTTTAATTCTAAGTATAGTGACGAGGGATTTTTGAAATAGTACATCTTATAGATATCAGTACCGATTCCTCAAATGTGTGTGTGTGTGTGTGTGTGTGTGTGGTGTATTAGCTAAAATCTTTAAGCGCCAGTTACTTTGCATTCAAACTGAGTAGTTTGTTATATGTAAGAATTTATTATATTTTCGAATATTTTTTGTGTGTGTGTGGTGCGTTTATTTTTATGCGGTCCCTGTCAACCGCACAAAAACAGGTTCAAACATATACTTACTCATCACGTTAAGTTATGTTTTAAGATGCATTGAAATATAATTCACAATTCATAACAATACGTGAAAATTTATGAAAACGGTGTTTCACAGAATAACGCCACGGTAAATAAGTCGCATAGATGTAGCTTCATTGTTTTATCTACATGTTTTGTCTCGTCTCGTTTTGCACTCTTTTAATGTTTCACCCTTCTGTATTTCGCATATATCTATCTATGATTAGAAGCATTTAAGGGGGGGGGGGCTTACGGACGTATTGAATTCATTATTAAATCTGTTCAATATATTAGTTGGGTTATTAAGGAAGTTTTTATGTATTTTCTTTTGCATACTGTGTTGTTTTTTTATATATAAGACAGGTATGATCTTAAATCTTAACCATGCACATGTTTTCTTTTATTTGATATTTATTTATATAAAATTAGAGTTTTTGTCTTTTCTAAATTTCTTCTCTTTTTTTATTTTAGATTTCATAATTTGGTTACAATTAATTGTTTCATTTTAAGGTATCCGACTACATTCAGAACCGTAATTTTCAAAAGCGCATAAATGGATAATTTTCATGACATTTAGTGTCACTTAGATTGGAATATATGCATAAAATTGTTTTAAGGACATTTTAACATAAAAAACTTATTTAAATACAATATTTTGGCAAAAAATTAACTTAGAATAATCTTTTTTCCAAATGTTCTCCTTTTGTGAAAAGTGTTTCTATTAGAATAATATTTTGCCTGTATATAGTTTAGACCTCTGTACAGAGGCTCAACTAGAATTTTTGAAATATATAACTTAGAAATGGGTTTATTTATATTGTACGACAACAGAGGGGAGCAATTTTAAGAAAAAAAAACGCGAATAATTATTTCAATTGGTGGTAACTCCGAAAATAATGTGAATTTTTCAAATATTCTAGTTGAGCCTCTGTAGAAGAGGTCTGAGCTATATACAGGCAAAATATTATTATAATAGAACAATTTTTCACAAAAGGAGAACATTTTGAAAAAGATTATTCTAAGTTAATTTTTCACCAAAATATTATATTTAAATAAATTTTTTTTTGCCAAAATGTCCTTAAAACAATTTTATGCATGTATTCTAATCTGAGTGACACTAAATATCATGAAAATTATCCATGTATGCGCTTTTTTTAAAATCACGGTTTCGAACGTATAGTCGGATACCTTAATAACTAGGTACTTTTTATGTGTTCTTAGATCACATTTTTTTTAATAAGTATATTTAACACTTAAAAAATCCTATTAGTGGTCCGCGGGATTTAAGTTGTGAATTTACTGGTCCGTGAGGTCAAAAAGTTTGGCGACAGCTGTTCTAATACATCTAAGAGTCCAAAGAATTTAAAACAAAATTCAAAAAATAGAAAAAAAATCGCACAATAGAACAGAAATTGAAATAAAAATGACATCTCACAAGCCCAAGAAAAGCTGTACCCATTATGACTGGGAAGACGAGGATATGTTTATATACGATGTAGATGAAAAATTAATGGATTGTCACACATACGGTCTGGTTTCTCGTATTTCATGACCCCTATCAGAAATAGAAGAAATTAATTAAAATATACACAAAGGAAGTTCAAAACATTAAATTTTGTGTTTTGATGTAAAACAAGACTTTAAATGATTTTCGATGTTTTCAATTTCAGTTTTTAGCCTTTTAATACAGTGTAAAAATTGTAAATGTATTTTTAAAATACGATTTTAATTAATATTTATTTGTTCCTAAATATACCTTATTCATGTCATTAATTGAAATTTTTAACTGGCTTTTTAAATTTTTTATAGAAGTTTAAACACATGTTTGGCGCCGTATAGCCGAAATCGGCTCATGCGCCATTAAACCCCTCAATCAATCACTCACTCACTGACAAATTTGTCAACTGATATTCAGCCATTTGTTCCTTCACCAGAGACTGCCGCTACCACATCCAATAGTGAACCTTCTAATACATCTAAAATTCCAAAGAGTTTAAAACAAAATTAAAAAAAGAGTTTAATGTTTTAAATTTATGAAACGTCTCATTCTACGAAGTTAGAAGTGAGTATATGATTTTCTGTATCATGTTTTAAACTTCTCTTTATTCGTAAGAATTTTTAAATTTTACATTGGCAGAACCTGTATGCATAAACAAGTATTTTTAAAGAATTTTATTTCTTAACTGTGTTTACATATTATATTAATCTCATACTTTCCATCCGTTTTTTTAAAATTGTAACGTTTTTTAAAACAATTGTTTGGCACCGTTTGCTTTCTTAAATTTATTTTTTCTTAAAATTTTTGTTAATTAAAATTTTTTTGCATCATTTTAAAGATTATCTGACTTTATCTCATTCCTTTCGATTTCGAATTAGTTTCCCAAATTTTAATATGTTTTTGAATCCTTGTTTGGCGCAGTTTAGCCTAATTTGGCTCTTGAGCCATAAAAACATATAATCAATCAACCGATGACCCAATTAATTTGAACAGTATATACAGTATATATGTTACCGGCAAAGTATGAAATGCCGGCATTACATAGAATGCCTAGGCATTGCATAGAATGCAGGACGTTTTTAGGCAAAGTATGAAATAAGAGAATTATTTCATGCTTTGCCTAGGCATTGTGTAGAATTCCTAGGCATTGTATAGAATGATTAAAACTGTTTAGGCAAAGTATGAAATAAGGTCATGATAAGGTTACTATATCAATGACGTACATTTCTAAAAAATACAAATGTTACTCTGACGAAATAATAAGGGTGGCATTAAAAAATTATTCAAAATGCGTAAAGGAAAAAGTTATACCAAACAAAGTTTATGCCTTTCTTATTAAAGAAATAAAATTTTCAAATAAAAAATAAGAACTTAAGATTAATCTACTTATTGCAACATGTTAGGCTTGAGTAGCATTTTGAATTGCATTTCATTACATTTTTCACGCCATTCTTATTTTGCTACTTTGCTTTACACATACATTTGACGAATCCTTCGCCGCTTTCATTGGAATGAGTAATTGCAACTGACAAATGAGGAATTTCATGTGTGATCAGAAATATCTTTAATTCCCAGCAAGTTCTTAGGGCACGAAGTAAATTGTGATTTTTCATATACTTGTTTTGAAATTCCTTCAGAAGTTCCAAGTCGATAGAAACCATTTTTCCCACTCGTTACAAGTGCCAATGTATTGGCATTCAGAAAAAATCATAAATTTCACAACAATACCTTTTTTAAATAAGTTTTCTGTCTTTTCTGTCAAAATTCACAAAAAGTGAATGCACAGTTCAATATAATGTGTAACGTTTTTGTATTTGGTTGCAAGTTCTTTCAGAATTCTATCACTTCCTCCGTGTCCAATAGCCAAATGAGCAACTCAGAATCCGTGATGAAATACTGTATAGAAGTGCTTCTCAACCTTTTTATCTCCGTGGACCGGTCAACGTTTGATAATTTTACCGCGGTCACTGAGGGTGGGACGTTGTTCATATTTTTAATTATTTTGATTTAATAATTTAATTGTATTTAAACATGCCTTCTGAGAATAAAATTTAGTTACTCCAAAAAATGAATATACAGTGATTTCTATGGAAAGTCAAACAAACACTAGAGAAATACACCCCAGTAAATAAAACGAAAATAGTTTAATACTCCTTGAGTGGCCCGATACCATTTGATTAATGGACCAGTGGTGGGGAACCCTTCTGTGTAGTACTGACGCCTTCTTTAACAGGTTACATGAGCTTACTTTTATTTACACCAAACATCACATCATAGCTATTCAGCAACCAACAGGCTCTGGTTCCTTTTTTAGTAGCCATTTTGGCTTTTTGTACATCAGTTATTAACCTCTTGAACGTAGTCTTAGTTTTTTTTTGCAGTTTTAACTTGAGTTTTAGGCAGCTCGTCGTCGAATAGTTGTTTCATGCCTATAGAGCGGGGTCGACAACCTTTTAGCAGTGGCGTGTCAAAAATCAATCTACCAATTATGATTCAGGCACTACATAGAAGGATATTTTTGGAAACAATTCTATTCCCTCGATATAGAATGCAGAATTAGAGAGTAGAGTTAAATTATATAGATTTATAGCTGTATCACAAATTAATTTTGTATCAATTAAAAATATTTCTTAACATAAAAATAAACAGCATAAAAATAACTATTTCTTCAACAAAAATAAATAAAAAAACCTCAAAATCCTACATATATTATGTTTTTCAAACATATTTATTAAAATAAGAAATAGACAACGTAAGATACAGGTAATTCAACGTAAGATATAAGTAATACGGCTGAAGACCCGCCATGTAGGGGGCTAATGCACACTAAATCTGTCGAGAGCTCAAACGTCCTCCTGTTGGTGTGGTGTGATAGTTGGGAGAGTTAGTGTCAGCTCAGATGGAAATGTGATTGATCGACCTTGACTATAATTTACTCGTTTGATTGATTTTGGTGTGTCAATTGTCCAGTTGTGAGCCTTTCAGTGGGACATCTGGTTGTTATAATTTTGCGTTCCTAGTAACACGTATTACTTTTATTTGTTCTGGGATGGATAATTACTCTAAGGAGAGAATCGTTCTAAAATAATCACTCTTAATGACACACACTTCTATGACTATAAAAAATATAACTACGGTAGTTGGTGTAGGCAACTGAAGTGTTTCAAGAATTTTAAGAACATTTCAAGATTCCGGGACATCGTCTCCAATTGATTGAGTATTAACGTCGCACTGTTTAGCTACACGATGACTTTTGGCGACGGACCATGTGATTTTGAACCATGGTCAAGTGACGTGGACGACACCTGAACTGGCACCCCCCTCCTAACTACCACACCACACCAATGGGAGGACGTTTCAGCTCTCGACGGATTTAACGTGCATCGCTGCCCTACACGGCGGCTCTTTAGTGGTACTGGGCTCGAACTCGTGACAAGGCAAGCCACGGTCCGATACCTATACCACTCGGCTACTGCGGCCACAACATCGTCTCCAAAAAGAAAAGGCAAATGTGGGCTCAAATGGGGAAACTACTCCAAGAATTGAGAAAAAAAAACTAGTAAGGAATAGCAAAATTAGTCCAAGAAAGATAAGCAAAGACCTTCGAAGGATTTATTTTGGCCACGGTAGCCTAGAGGTTAAGGTATCGGATCGTGGCTGGCTTGTCACAAGTTCGAGACCAGTACCACTAAAGACTCACCGTGTAGGGCAGCGATGCACGTTAAATCTGTCGAGAGCTCAAACTTCCTCCTGTTGGTGGCGAGTGGAAGTTAGAAGAGAAGGGTGCCTGCTCATGTGTTGTCCTCGTCACTTGACCATGATTCAAAATTACTAGGTTTGTCACCAAATACCCTCGTGAAGCTGAAGAGGCTGTAGCTGGTAGTTGTTAAAATTCACTCACTAATCTCTATTAATTTATAAAATTTAATTTTGCTTGATTGTTCGTTAGCTACACGAGAAAACGAGAGCTATTGGTAACGGACGTAATTTTTAACCATAGTCAAATGCTGGTCGTGGCATCCTTGTGGAGTATTACGAGTGAGTTCGAATCCTGGATCCAACTAGTAGATGTTAATGCACGTTAAATCTGTCGAGCTCAGAGTCCTCCCATTTACGCTGTGTGGCAGTTTGGAGCGGTGGTGCTAGCTCAGTTGTCGTTCTTCTCACTTACTGAGGCTCAAAATTACGAAGTCTCCTCGTAGTGCGACGTCAATCTTACTCTCAATCGCCACAGTCAAGTGACGAGGACGTTATCACAGCTGGCACCCTATTCTCCAAACTGTCACCGCAGTCCATTGAGTGTGAGTGAGTAAGTGAGCCTCGAAATATTTCCGATATGATTTAAGACTGTGGTGGTACCAAGACTCCAACCACCGAGTCGTAAATATGTGAGTGTTTATTAACGTTGCATGATAGCAACACAAGGGCTATTGGCGACGGACACGGTAATTTTGAACTTTAGTCAAGTGACAAGGACGGCCCTTCAACTAGCACATCCCCCCTCCTCTGAACTACCGCATTACCTCGAACGGAAGGACTTTAAGCTCCTCGACAGATGTAACGTACATAGTCCAGTGGCGCACACAGGAATTTTTCAAGGGGGAAGGGGGTCCGGGGTCAAAAGTTCACCATTCTTGTATCATGCTCCTTTTGATTTTGTCGATTTTCGGGAGCAAAATACAGTAAAAAACTAATTTTTGAATAAGTAATTAGCATTAATTAATAAAATTAATCATTAATAATAAGTAATTAATTAAATTTTACGTACTATATACATAGAATTATAATCAATCTGAAAAAAATCAAGGGCTTTTGGGGGGGAGTCCGGACCCCCAGGACCCCCTTGTGTGCACCACTGGCATAGGCCATTCTACACAGTGGATCTCCACTGGCATTAGGGCTTGAACTCTTTGACACGCCAACCATGAGTTCGGGACCTTAACCTCTAGGCCACCTCGGTCACTTCATTTCAGCTAGATATTCATTTAAAAGCATAACAAAATGCCGTAAAGGTCATCACGTCATTCCAACCAATTGTTTAACCAACTGTGTTGACTTTTTTGGGTGTTTTATATAAGCTTTAGACCACAGATTTGAAGCAAAGGATTTTAGACAACTGATCTTAAATTTTTTTTGGCTTTAGTTTACACTCTCTAAACAATGGAAGGCCCGTCCCAACGAAATTTTGCAGCACGATCGAGACAATATATTAATGAGGTTTATTCTTTTAATAAAGTAAGTGATTCAATTTTAAGTGATTTGTGTACAGGTAGAAATGTGTTTAATTTGATATCTAAAAAAATAAATTAATCCTTGTGTTTTCTCAATAACGTTGGTCGACTTTTTCGTAGAGAAAGAATGATTATTCATAGAGATAGGGAAAAAAACAACAACTTTAGCTGTGTTAGTGGAGATCGCAGTTTCATGGGGGGAGAGTTTTATAATCCGAAGCAACCTACGCGGAAAAAAGGTTCTATGGCAGGGGTGGCGAACTTTTTTTCTAAAGAAATGTTTAATGAGGTGTAGACGTGCCATCAAATAATTTTGACTTGTGATTATTGGGAAAATAATAAAACTAATTACGAATGTTGCTTTATGTAAAGTAACATTGGTGAGACTTGTTATTGTAGGTTAGATGGTAAATTTACAATTGGATTGCAAGATGTTACTTTTAGTAGAATGCATGCTGAATTGGAGTCGTCTGTAAAACGTTTCATTTCTAAACGAGTCTGTAACGTTATTCATCTCTGAAATAGATTCGTAGGTATAGGTCGTTAAAAATATGGTTATAATGGCACGAGTCTGCTTCTTTAAACAAGCAAATGAGTCAAGAATCAAATTCCAAACTTTCATTACTGGTATTTTTACTATATATAATTTCAAACTCTTCCTTGTTTCAATAAATTTTTGAATCCATATTGAACTATACTGGAAATCAATAAGTTGCATTTCAAATTCTTCAATTTCCAATCAGTCAAACTGGGACATGTTTAGTTTATCAAATGAAGTCACACCAGGGTACACAATAAACTCGAGTTTCCGATAATTATTTGAGCTGAGAACATCTCGCTGAAAACTCCTTCATTGAAGAATAAATTACGGAAATCCTAACTTTTTTCTTCGTCTGGTTTCTCATCTATATCTTTGATATTCTTTTCAAGTTTGGGAAGTACTTGTCGATTTTTTGTAATATAGTTTCTGAAAACATGAAGTTTACCATCAAAAGCGCGAATGAGATATTTCACGAGAACTACTTCATAGTGAACTTTGTTATTTTGGACTAAAATGTAAATCATTTTGATCTGTGATGTACCCAAAATATTGCGTAGCGTGCCATCAATGGCTTGCGTGTCACTGATTTGCCATCCCTGGTCTATGGTATGGCGACTAAGAAAAAAATAATAAAAGAAATAACTTCACAATTTAATACTGCTACAAAAAGAACCAAGTTTTCGAAGAAGAATTTAATTTTTGGCGTGATGACTTTAGATTCAAAGTAAAACTATTTCCTACCTTATAAATAGCAAAAAGTTATGATTATTAAAAGAGTACAGACTAGAGGGAATAGTACAACATAAATTATACAATGCGCATGTACAATAGTACTACTATCTTATAACCTCTGCTCTCGCCACACCCCGAAGAATCGGACCACTGTACGTTTGTCTTCCGCTTCATTGTGCACTGTTAATTAGATAGTCGGATACCTTAACCGATTAAGTTCAGAACCGTATTTTTGCAAAAACGTACAAAAGAAATTTTTTAAGAATATTTAGTGTCATTTAAATTAGAATAAAAGTATAAAATTGTTTTAAGAATATTCTTACAATAGGATTATTTAAATGCAATATTTTGGCATAAAATTTGCATAGATTTACCTATTTTTCAAAACTTTTTTAAAAACGTTTCTCTATAAAAAAAAAATACTTTGCCTATATATAGCTAGAACATCTGTACAGTGCCTGAACTAGAATTTTTGATGTACATACCTTGGAAACGGATCTATCCTTTTTTTTAATACGTCGGAGTGAAAAAATTTTAGCAAAAAGCACAGATCATTTCAAATGGTAGTAACTCTGAAAAATATGTTTAAAAAATCCTAGTTCAAGCCCTCTGGGGAAGTTTTAGTTATATAGAAGTAAAATGCTATTATAGAAGAAATTTTCATAAAAGGAGTATTTTGAAAATAGGTAATTCAATGTTCCTTTTTGCCAAAATATTGTATTTAGAATTTTCATTGTAGTAATATTCTGATAACTTTGTGCGTGTATTCTAATTTAAAGGACACTAAACTTAAAAATTTTTTTTTCGTTAGTACGCTTTTACAAAATCATGGTTCCGAACGTAGTATCGGACGCAAATGTATCGGATGTCTTTCTTGTAACAATTTAGTATGCATCTTCTGATCTCGCTCAATATTAATAAAGTAGAAACATGCTAGTTTTTTATTAACAAGTTACCTGGACTTGTCAAAAAAGCTCGTATACCTGAACTTCTCTTGTAGTAGTACTTAACATAAAAAATTAACTTTGCCCTTCATCTATATACCGAAGAATCTCGTAACATAGGTAGGTTGGGAACTTCTCAATCCACCCTAATGCGTATATTTAAGCAGCCGTATTTTAAACTTGAGTCTGATTTACTCTACAATTTGTAAACTCGTAAGTGCAGTTTCGATTCTATTTCAGAAAAGGATTTCAGCGTAATAACTTTAAAAAGGTATCGTATGTTTGAATAAAAGCAGACAATCTCCAAACCGATTGCAGCTTTTGATTCCAGATGTAATATAACCCTTTCTGCAGCTAAATTTCTGAAATGAGAGGAATCTCGAACACTTTAGAGAAGAGGTTCCTAAATTCTCGATCGCCGTGGCTCCAATTTATGTATCAAACTGATATCGCGGACCCTCAAGATTTTGAACACGCGTCTTTGTCTCCCAACGCCATGGATGGTTGGTTTAAAAGTTCCTCCATAATCCTAAACCTGCCTCTGCTACTCTTGGACATTTTTTAAAATTGTTTCCTTTAAAGGAAACGGTAAACATACAACTAGAAATATTGCAATATGCCGTTTGCATTCTTATAGTAAATTATGCCCAATTGTGTCATTAGTTCCGACACAGCAATAAAGCAGCTTGAATAAATTGAATTTAAAATTAAATTTAACATTACGCACTTCGTGGAATCGAGAATTTTACTTTGACAAAGAACAAAGAGAAGAACAAAGACTTTGTCTTTGCCCGCTCATTTATCCTGTCATACGCTACTTCCATGGGAATTTCGAATGCTGCTTTCCTTAAAAAAATACGGTAAGACTGTTCAGTTGGGAAACAGTTTTTGGCTAGCTTGTCTTTGTCTCCAGTACTGGCCTATTGGTCCATTTTTTTTTTAGTCAAATGTCTAAATCTGGTTTGCAAGAAGGCCAATCTTTGTTCTATAAAATCCGGCACATTTTCTTCTAACCACTTTTGGGTCATCTTAAGAGTATACTTCTGTTCAAAGTTCATTCTAGTATGATTGATTTGGAACAATGTGCCTAAAAGACTGCAGTTTTTGATAAATATTGCATACGATATCCAATGACGAAGTTTAATATAGTCTTCTACGTTTGAGTTCCAACATCTCAAATTTTTGTTTCGGAATTTACGACGTAGCCGCGGTAGCCCAGTGGTATAGGTATCGGACCGTGGCTTGCCTTATCACGAGTTCGATCCCAGTACCACTAAAGACCCGACGTGTATGGCAGCGATGCACGTTAAATCTGTCGAGAGCTGAAACGTCTTCCCGTTGGTGTGGTAGTTAGCAGAGGGGGTGACAGCTCGGGTGTCATCCACATCACTTGACCATGGTTCAAAATTACGTCGTCCGTCGTCAAAAACCCTCGTGTAGCTAAACAGTGCGACGTTAATATTCAATGAATCGATCGGAATTTACGACTCGACTAATAGGTAGATGCTATTGTGTCTTCTGGAAATCGGGCATCAAATGTATAAAAACCCTAGAATTAAATGGACCGACCATGCTATTAGAATGAACAAAGAACATTCAACGCAATTTTTTTTGGGCAATCTTCTGCCGATCTTGGGTGGATTGACTGCCTAAAAAGATTCATCTATCCCAAGAGTGACCGAGTGGAAGGCCCTGGACAAGAAGCCGGGATAAAAATGCTTGAAGGCAAAGCCCCCCACTAGATTGTCACACCATTGGGGGAAAAACGCTATGTAAATGACGGTTAATACTAGTAGAAATGAGGATCACATACGAAAGATGTGTAATGGTTATTCATTGTTGGGTATGGAGCTTTTAATTTAGGAGCTAACGGATTCGACATGCTTTCTTATACAGTCTGAAGCAAACTTTGAAATCTTCTCTCGAATAGTTTGCCAATTTTGATGAACGTGGATGATTCTCTGGAATGAGGGTATTTAGTCTCTGATTGGTCATCATTCGAATCTTCCCTTTTGCTGGAATCCAGTCTAGATAACAAATGTGGTTTTAATAATGTTTCGAAGTAAGCTTGGAAACTTCTCGAGAACAACTTTACTGGGATGAAAATAGACTCCATTTATTTGAGTTTGAGCTGGATTATACATTCAATAACTGCCAAGTTATGTTTTAGTTTAGTTTTTGAATTGAGAATAAAGAGCGAAAGTTCGGTCCCTGACTATAAAAATAATTGAATTGGGATAAGTCTGAAGGTTGAATGATCTTTTCTGAGAAAGTATTGGCTGTTTAATTTCCACCGTACACGAATATGTACGGTGGGAAAATAAACATTAAATGGGAAATGGAATTGCTTCGGTTATAAATTATCTTTAAATATACAATAAATTTACAATACTTTATAAATTCGTTACGTGGATTTAGACCCATTACCTTTACAAAGCATAGAATTCCGATCTAAGAATTCATTCATTCGAATGTAGTAAGTATACTTTTTTTGAGAGTTCAACGATGTCTAATCTTGCTGCGATGAGATTTGATAAAGTAATGTACATTAAATAAAACATTGAGGATGATTCTTGATATTTAATCTCTTTGCTTTAGAGGAAAGTGATTGCTTTGACTCACGAATATCACTGCAAAGTAACTCATGACTTCTCCTGCTATGTGTTCTTCGGAAAGTCGAGCAGACACAACGAGAGTCTGGACGATGCAATAAGTTTGATAACTTCCTGCTTCGGCTACGAAGCTCATCGAATGATCAATCACAAAGGCCAGACGAGCCACTTCTACATAAAGTTTGTGAATACCGACTGTGCCCAAGAAGCAGTTGCACGCATTAAACAAACGGTAAGTTCAGGCCAAGCTTTCCAAACCTAGGACTTTTCTTTCAAGTAATTGTGCATTGCCGCGGGAGCATAATGGTCAACGTCACGGACTCGTGACTAGCGTGTCCAGAGTTCTAGCGTAGCATCGCTGAAGACCTACCGTGTTGAGAGAGTCGATGCACACTGAATATGTTGAGGACCAAAAGTCCTCCATTGGTGGGGAGTGCAAGTTAAAAGCGTTCCAGCTCGGTTCAATCCATGGTTCAAAATAACGAGGTCTACCGTAATAGCCCTCGAATAAATGAATAGTGCGCCGTTAATATTCCCTCACGCAAAGTAATGGCTTACTGAAGATTTGCAGTGGAGAGGAAGGCCGATGCCCTTTAAATCTGTCGAGTCTGAATGTTCTCTGTTGAATTTTTGTGGTAGGTGTTAAGGGATGGTGCTAGCTCGTGTGATCCTCGTCACTTGACAGAGGTTCAAAATGATGAAGTCTGTCACCCATAGCCCTTGTGTTGCTTTACAGTTTGATGACAATATTATTTTGCTCACGTTACGACACTGACCCTTTGAGATACAGGTGGGGCAAATAAAAGTAGCCCGGATGAATAGATACGATTGGACGCGAATGTGGCGCGCAGACAAAGTGATTGAAACCAGTTCAGATCTTAATGTGGTTTTCTTCATTGAGAGTTAATCAGTGCACAGGTTGAAGATGGTATTAACAGTGCAGCAGAGGGTGTTAGTTGTAGAGTTACGTTAAAAAATCGCGAAAAGAGTGAGCTCTGTTGCTTGCTCACTATTTTCCCTCCTAACAATTAACAAGTCAGTGTGGGCTTGGCCTTGGCTAACTATCCAGGTCACCTGATCAGTGTCCATTATTTTGTGTGTGGGGGAGGGGCTCCCTACGGTGCATCGCAACAACCCTCTGAATCTTAAAGAACTTGGCTGAATGTTTATGAGTTTGCAGCAATTTCCAGCAGTCCACCTTCGATCTTCCTTCCGCAATATGCTGACTAGGATCCAAAGGGGCCAAGAGATGAATAGTAGTCATTCTCAACATCCGCTATAAGCAGGTTAGAGAACTACATACTTTCCTTGGCTACGCTTCTTTGGAATCTGGAACTGTTCTCCTGGCCACTCGCATTTGCCCCACCCTGTACAAATAAAACGGAATTTGGTTATCACTTCCTTCCACGAGAATGCTGATTCCTGTATCATTGAGAACTTGAGCTTTTGAAATGAAATCTAATCGGTCTCACTCGCATGATTCTCGCTGTCTACCGGAGATGGTCCTTGGATATGTCAAAGTTTACGTTACCATATGAAATGTTTATCTCCCAGATGTCGTATGTTAAGGAGGTAATCTAATAAAATGAGTGTCTTGTATGTCAGCCCTAAATGAACAATATGAATAGTATATCTAAAGTAGTATTATGGCGGAGAGAATCCTGGAATTCAGCTGGCAATCAATATTTTTAGAGTAGAGTATTTTGTCTAGATTCCACTAGCTACTTGTCGTGCAGTCTGGCTGGTACAAGTTTTGCCAGTTCCGAAATTCTAGCATTGGAAAGTGTGTGCGTGTGTGGGGGGTGAGAGTATGATGCCAGTTCTTGTACAGTCATTAAAAACGTATTAGCTCTGCCATTTGTTTTAGATACAATAGTGTCCACGGTAGATGGAAAACATTCAGCTGAAGCTATTGGTAAAGAAGAAAATTCAAAGAGTAGGAAATTACTCAAAGGTTTTAATAGGGCTTGTTCCAATATTTTAACCAAGAAAATGGTGACACATGTTTTGGAGCAATTGTTTAACATAAAGGTATCTGTCTCGCAGGCGTAATTTCTTAAAATAAAATTTCCGAGCTGAATGTATTGAATCAATATGTGGCCAGTTTTCCATGGCCGCGAAACCGAGACTGACGGTGTTTCTGTCGAGTCTTGACGCTACTAAATATCCTCCATGAGAGGCAGATGCATGTTAAATCTATCGAGGCTCAAAGTTCTCGCGTTTGCGTTGAAGTTTAAAGAGCAGAGTGCCAGCTTGGGTGTCGTCCTCTGCTCTTGAACGAGATTCAAAGTTAAGAGGTCATCGCCAACAGCCTTTGTGTTCCTTCAATGGGTGACATTAAGAAACGATCAATCGGAACCATATTTTCTCTCATCCATGGAATTTAATTTGTAGTAAACATGGGTTACTGCCACACACATCCAGGGTTTCTGATATTTCTCAATCGATATTTTATCACTTGACCATGGTAGCCGAATAATCATACTCAGGCGTTTGCGTCTTGAAGTTTAGTAGAATATAGAGAAACCAGAAATTGCCTGTAGTCTCCGTGTGTCATTTGTTACCTTAATTGAAGCTTGTGTGATCCACCGCCAATAATTGCTACCATATGCTGTGTTAAACATTCTATCCCATCTTCGTAAACTACTCGATACAAGTTTCATTAAGATTCAATTGGAAAATTTTCTGAAGATCCAATTTTTAAAGTCCTTTTAAAACTGTCTTCAGTCGTTAATTATTTTGCTACCTACAGACGAGTTAGTCTTGTATCGTGTCATAATATCCCATCTTTCCTTACCGCAGAGCAGCTGAAGATTTATCCATAAGCTTTGCAATATTCAATACTTCAGTATTCAAAGTCTGTTTTCTTACTTGGCACGAATGCACACTTGAATTTAATCTCTTTAAAAGATGGTCGTGAACTCGCTCCCGGATTGTCGCGATTTCCAGTTCTGGTCCCACTAGACCCACATGCAGAGTGGAACTGATGCATGGCCTCCCATTAGTGTGGTAGCTAGAAGAGGTGAGTTCAATCTCTATTCTCGTCACTTGACTGAGGTTTAGAATTTTGAGGTCCATCACCAGTATCTCTTGTGTTACTTTATAGTGTGACGTTAATATTTCTCTCGCATACTCTTTTAAAGACGTGTCCAAAGTGATCACTGCTGAGGGTTATCCAAATAAACCGTATGGTTCATAATGCCAAATATAAACTAAATTTTCTAACCCGGATGAAGCCATATAACTCCAAATCATCACGGAGCTCCCATGTTTAAATGTAGGATGTAAATTTCTTGGACCCACAGCGGTATTGGACTTTCTCCATACGGTTCGGCGGTTGTCACTACCATGAATGTTTAACTTGCTTTTAGTACTAAATGCAACATTCCAAAAGTTATCATCTTCAATTTATGAGTTTTCCAACCCCCCCTCCCCCAACTCTACTTTTATACCTCTAATTACATTTCTTACAATTTCTGCACTTAACACTTTTGCATATGGTTTGAGAAGTTTCTCAGCATGTTTCACTCCACTTAATTTAGGATCAATCTTTTTTTTCTAAATTTTCCTTCTTTCTATATCGCTTCGAATGACCTTCCATTCTCTCTCTCTCTCTCTCTGTTTCCCATTTATTTTCCTTAAATCCATCGTTTTTAAATTTTATGATTTTTCTGGACATAAATAGGGGGTGGGGATCTACGAAAAAATGTAAGCTATTTTACTATAAGAGGTTTTTAAAATTTCCTTGCATAAATACGTTTCTCTTTGAGGAGCAATTACCCAATTAAAAGTTTGTATTAAAGCTCGTGTAACAAACTTAAACCATTTCGGCAATCATTTTAGTATGATTAAGATAACACAAAATTAGATTAAAATGGCAGTCAAGTAAAAAAATATTTAGTCGTGATTGAACATATTTTTCATAAGTGGATTCTCAATTTTTTTTTAGGCAAAAATCTGCGTATGTTTATTTAAAATGCTACTCAAAAATTTCAATTTAGAAGCTCTTCGTTTATTGTTTTTACTTTAAATTAAACCATTTATGAGTAAAAAAAACATGTTTGAACTTCTCGATAGTGTTATTTAAGTTGAATTTATAAAGCAAAGTAAACAGTTTTTTTACTACTATGTATAATCATTGTTTTTTTCTTCTGATTATGGGGTACATTTTGAGCTATTACTACGCTTCTAGTTTGGTCTTCAAACATTTTCAACTAGTATTGTACGTTTCTCAAGTATTTAAAGCATCATTGAGAACAGATATTTCTAAGTCGGAACTGAATTATATTTCTGGAAGATGCAATTTCTACGGACTTAAGCTCCTTATGCGAGTCTCGCAAACTGCAAGGTTTCGTGCAACATTCGTAATATTATATCAAAGTATAACTTTACCTATACACAAATAGAGGAGAGGTTCTTATACGGTAACTAGAACAGTTGTATTCCATTTTCATTACTCGCTGAATAATTAAAGTGTGTTTTAGTTTCTTTCTACTAGATTTAAAATTTGTATACAAAATGATCACTTTTCGTTAAAGCTGTTTTTCAAACATTTCTTTGTAGAAAAGAGACTATGTTGCCGACATTGTGGATAGAATGCTGTTAGGATGGTACCTTCTAGAAATGACTAGCGGCACATTTCCATGGACACTCGCCATAGTAGACATCGTTGGAAAAGTGGAACATACGAATCCTCTATCGCAAGACGTGTTGCAAGGCATGCTCCTTAATTTCGGAGATCCTCGGATTCATTCGTATCAAGTCGGTAACCACAAAGTCGATCATGTGCAGGTTCTATTTTCTTCATTGTCTGAAGCATTGGGAGCCAGTATTGAATTTGGCTGTTGGTACAGGAAGATGAATCCAGTAAATCCCAGGTTTTATTACAGACTAAAGATTCTGAGTTCGAACAAGGAAGTTTGTCTCTTAAAGAAGTGCGTTGAGCGTCCCTTAAATCGAACAGATGACGACTTGGAAGCACTGGATCTCGATTATTTCATGCCTAAAGTATCTGATATAAGTATGAATGTCTCGTACAACAATCCAGACATGCATTACCAAGATGCAAATGCGATTTTTATGACTCAGTCTGGTATTTCCGAAGGCATTGAACCTCGATCTCGGACCTACAAAAGGCAATATTCTCGTAGTAGGGGCAACAACACTCGAAACAGAATAAAGACTACTGAAGTACAAAGAAATGCAAGGCAGCAAAATTCAAGAAGTGCTCAAACAGTAGTTGAAAGTGGAAACATTACCAGTACAGGATTAGTTTCAGATTTCTTAATTGGAGGGCAACCAGTGCAGTGAAACCTAATATTGTTTGGTTAACAGTATCGATGGGGCTGGGGACTAAAGACCAATGTCCATCACAAACACGCTGAAGAAAGCAAAGATTAGTTGACGGGAGCAGGAAACTTGGATTACATTCTAAAACCCATTCATAGTGACTTCCATTTGATGGCCAAGAATGACAAAGATTCAGATTTTAGTGTTGAGTTTTTATCTGACCGCGAGGATTTTGCATGTTCGCTTGAATTTTTGTATTTGTTCTTAAATGATTTCTGTATTGTTAAATTAATTTAAATAAAGCTTTTTAAATGTCAGATTTATACTTTGTAAAAATGTCTGCGTATTGAATTTAGTTAGATTAGTTATTGAATTTAGTCTGTGTTTTGAATTGGTTCTTTTTCGTCATTTTGTACATTAAATTTACAGTTAAAAAAGTGCAGCGATTTTGTTTAGGTGGTAGAAAGTAAGTTGAATTACACTGAAATTATCTAATTTACCCTCCTGATTAAAAAAAAGAATTGGACATGAATATATAAAACGTTAGCATAATTTTTTTCTTGCTACTTGACCTCCAGAGTAAATTTCCAGATCTTTTTCATCAAAACTTCTAAAAAGTATTCTTGTAAAATTTTTAAAGTCGAAGTTTAAAAAAAACGGGAATTAACACCCCATAACCCTTCACAAACCCTTGGGAGTATTTCCTTAACTCATTTTTAGTGGATCTCTGCTCGGCATGGGAAACATGCTTGGCAAGGTCTGTAGGTCTTGCTCTTCAGAAACGGGAAGTTTCCTCCAGAACAGCCCCTCGCAATCCCCACAGGAATAAATTTCTTGAAAATCTGTTGTTAAATAAAGATCCAACACACAATATCAAAAACACACTAACTGAATACAAAGTGTGTAGGTGTATTAGTATCGGAGATCTCGGGATGAAAGAGTTCTTTTGCACCTACATAAAGAGTGTTCAACACGCGGCCCGCCAGTACGTAAAAAAAAAAAGTTGCGGCCCGCCGACTCTTTCAAAATTTTTTTAAATATCAGGTTTTAAAGTTTTTTCATTTTGAAATTTTTTTAAGGCGAAATTTATGTATAAATCTATAATGTATTTGTCTTTTAACTGTTCTTTTTTTAAAATCCTTTGTGATGATAGAAATATCCTTCGGATTAAAATAGATTTATATTTTATCAAACATCTACGTTTGATTTTTCTATAATAAATTACTTTTTAATAAATTCCAAATTGCATTATGCATATCCTTTATTAAGAATGGGACATGATTCTCTGCGTGTGCGACTTTCATTTCTCCTCCTTTTCTGTTTGGAGTGCCCAAAAAGCAAGAGGCAGTCAGAGACGTTTTTTAAAGTTTAAAAAAGTATTCAGGATGTGGTTAAGATAAAGGGCAATGTATACTTAATCGTTTGCGAATGACAGCACAATCAAATTTCAACAATGAGCAACTATAGATCAACTTAAAAGGAACACCGAAATTTTCAAGAAAAGGGCAGCTGTAACATTTTATACATTATTTGATCATTTTATTATATTAGATAATATAATGTTTATATGTCTATATACATGAAAAATAACGAAATATTGCATTTTGTTTTAAACTTTCACTTCAATAAATGTTTTTTAAATTTGACATAAATGTACATATTTTTATGTGCGGCCAAGAGATGTTTTCCGAAGTGGCCCGTAAGGTCATTTGGGTTGGACACCCTCGACCTAGATTACGAGAAAGATGTTCAACTTTAGTTCTGTAAGGGGAATATGGCTAAAAATTCTTTGGCACTGTTAAAAATTGGAGTCTTCCAATAAGACCTTTTAATCTTGGAGATTTCAAACTATATGAAATATTTAGCTTATAAAATCGTATAGGGGTGCTTAGCTTTATTTCGAAACCAATGGGGCTTAATTCATGACGGTCACATAATAAAGACAAACCCGTGTTATCAATTGGATTCAAAACGGGCATTAAATTAATCGCACTTTCATTTGTAAAATTTACAATTGGATAAATTCAAATTTTACAATTGAGTAAAATTTTTTTATAAATGTTATAAAAAAACAAGTTTTTTAAAATCAAATTTGACTTTGCTCTAAAATTTTATCGTTGCATGAGTTTTTGAACTGATTGGCTAGAATCACTTGATAAACATTACGTGACTATGACGTCACATGAACTTACGACCATTGCGTTTTTAATTGGCTACGATGACAGACTAGTCCCCTGCAGGTGAAGGGTATTGTTTTTTAATGTCTTAATGTACAGACTGTCTTTTAGCCTTGTATTCTCTTAAGTGTATTTGCTCATCTAACATAATCATAGAGATTCAAAAGGAACTCAAAATCCTATAAGATAAAAACATGTCAATAGATTATGCGGACACACAGGTGTTGGAAATGAGCGTGCTGATTGGCTTGCAAAGGCTGCAACCAAGCACAAAATTGACATTACCGTTAATGTTACTAAATCAGCGTTTCTCAAATTTGAAGACGCGCCCCCTAGGGGGGGCGTGAGCATACTGAAAATTCGAAAACAAAAGATTATTTTAAAATATTAATTTACCAAAATTAAACAATACATTTTGATTCAATAGAAAAGAAAGTACATATTTATACTAATATAATACACTTATATATGTATCAGTACTGCACAATGTATTTCATAATTAATTTTATAGTAAGTTAAATAAGAGGTTGAGAGTAAGTTGAGAAGCACTGTACTAAATCATTTCACAAGAAAACTGAAAGAAAGGATGTCGAAGTCTTGGAAAAAAGAATATTTCAATTCAAATAAAGGGAGCTTAAAGAAATTTTTTTTCCGACTATATATATATATATATATCAATGAGAGAATAGCCGACCATTATTTTTATACTAATTACAAAGTTACCCAATTTCTAACTGATCATGGCAACTTTAAAAGCTACTTGAACAAATTTAATTTAGGTCAGTAATCTTGTGTTTGTAATATTGATGGCGAGGGAAATTTAGATCATGTGCTTCTGTGTTCCGAGTTTGAAAGAGAACGAAACATTCTAAGACTGGCTTTCAAGAGACTTAATACCCTGCTGGACAATTGCTAAGGACGGATCACAAATTGCTATGTAGCATAACATTAAGCGAAACATGAGGCCTAGTAGGATAAAATATAGTTGCCACACTGTTCAGACATTAGAATAAAGAATATTTATTGTTCTGGAAAGTACAAAAGCTGTGAAACATCTCAAAGAAACAAAAATGTTCATTTGATCTGCGTACGGAGAAATGGAACAATGCATCTAAAAGTCTGCAGGCACTTTAAAGAAAGGTATCAGTACGGGATATGTCCACCGTGGAGTGTGACGCAACATTCCACACGTCGTACCATACTTTGCACAACATTATCCAGCAGCTGTTGAGGCAATTTATCCCATTCCTCTGAGTGCACGGATGAGGGTGTTCTTGTTTGTCGGAGGATAGTTTCGACCAGCAACTTGCCTCCCCAAAACATCCCACACATTTTCAATGGGATTTAGATCTGGAGAACGCGCTGGCCATACGAGATGTTGAATACCCTCGCTGTCTAGACAATCCTGAACAGCGAGTGTTCGATGACATGTTGCGTTGTCGTCCATAAAAACAAATTTATCACCGACAGCACCACGGAAAAGACGAACATGAGGAAGTAGAACTTCATCAATGTATCGTTGGCCCGTCATAGTCCCATTCGCAACCACATGTAGGCGCGTGCGGCCATTGATCATGATGCCGGCCCACACCATGATACTGCATGTCGGATGTCGGTCCTTTTGCTGGATATTTTCTGGACGATAAGCAGTACCACTCTCGCGCCAGATCAGTTGGCGTCTACAATCCGATGACAGACTGAACCTACTCTCATCTGACAATAGCACACATGACCAGTCCTGTTCAGTCTAATTGTGATGCTCACGACACCATTGCAAACGGGCAGTACGGTGATGTCTGGTCAATGGGACACACACAACAGGTCTGGGTGCGTATAGTCCTCCTCCCTTCAAATGTCTGGAAACAGTTTTTCGGGAGATCTGCTTTCCTGAGGCAGCAAGAAACTGATTTGCCACCTGCTGAGCTGTGGTTCGCGTGTTCCTTTTTGCTGATAGGACGATATATCTGTCTTCTGCAGGCGTCGTACTTCTAACACGACCTCCTCCGTGCCGTCTACTGCACATTCCAGTAGTTTTAAATGACTTCCACAGCCGTGAAACAACGCTGTGAGCGATGTCGAACACCCTGGCAACATCTGTTATTTTTCGCCTTTCGATCTTTCCAATAATTCGGCCACGCATAAAATCATCTATGTGATGTCGGGAAGACATGCGAAAAATTTTAAGTTCGTCTATTAAATCTTTCCTGTAAAACTTTGACTTGAAACAACAACTGTCCACACGCGTCAAAACCTTTAAAGCTCTTATGAACGCTATCACGTGATGAACAGACGTGGGAAAAATTTGCATACTCATACTTCTTCTTACTAATATTCCGCACTTATTCTAATTTTCCACATTTTGCTTCCTGTCATTTTGTGGTTGCTATGGATGATAGTGTTATCCGTCCTTAGCAATTGTCCAGCAGTGTATAAATTGGCCTCCGAATCTTCAGCAACTTCTTTCCACCAGAAGTGCTTTTAAAAAGTTCTGAGAATTTGTTGTAAATATTTGCAATCCTTCTTAAACTCAAAAGATTTTTTCCCCTTTATTCCTTTGTAATATGTGATTAATACTTCTGTGAGACCCGTGTGAAACTTTCTGGTGCACGGGGATTTTATAATTGTTTTCAATAAAAAAAATCTCGTGTAATTCTACATTTTTTCCCTTTGGATTGGATAAAATTTTAATTAATAAATTTAACGAGTGTTTACTGCAGCTTTTCGAAATATTCTTGTACGAACTGATAAAATTGGGAGGTGTATTGGTCTTAATAAAAGTAAACAACTTCTATATAAGATAAGAGGTGTTGGCAATGGGAGCTTCAAAATCTTTTTACTGCGTTGAAGTTGCAGAAAGATTCCAGCTAAGATGCTTACTATGGATTAACACAGATAGCTATCGTAAAATCTCGATTAAATAAGGGTTATATTCAATAAACCAAACAAAAAGTACTTTACTTGGAGCTACTTGAAAGATTAACATTAATGCAGGATTTCATTTTATCCATTTCCCTTTAACACATTTGTATCCAATTTAAATAGATAAATCAAAATGGTTGGAAAAGTAGTGCAATATGTAGAATGTTTTATTTAAGAGTTATTACAATGTAGTGTTCCCCAGGGTGTGTGCGAAAAACATAGGTGGAGGGGGGCATGTCGAAAATATAATATTATTTTAAAAATTTGTTAATGTACTGAAAAGAATCAAAACAAAATACATTCTGAGACCTAATGAAATACACATTTACACTGATATAACAAACTTTTAAATGTATCAGTAGTGCATGATGTATTTGTTAATTAATTTAACACTTAGTTAAGAGCAAGTTTAATCATTACCAATGACACCATAAAGCTTGTCATATATAATATTACACTTCTCAAAACAATTAAAGGATATTGTAAGTTTTATATAAAATAAAGATAGAAGCGAAATTTTTTTGCCGAAAATGGAAGAAGAGAATCACAAATGCAAATTTTTCTGATTTTCAAACGGTGAAGTATGCTAATTTTGAGTTCGACATCAAAAACGTCGCTTCAGCGGCAGCGAAAGAAATTTGACTTTCAACTGAAATGAAGACAAGGATGATTGGCATTTAGTGACTGCTTTGTTTCGATGAGTACGATGTCTCAGCGATGTCATTTAACCGATTCAGAAGCTTGGAGAGTTGTTGGTAGGTTAGAAGGAGGCCACAAACTCAAGCCGAAATAGCGCAAGCCATTGGAGTGTCACAAAGTGTGATTTCTAGAATCTGGAACCGTTTTTTGGAGACTGGAAGTGCAGGCCGAAGACCAAGACAAGGTCGTAGACGGGCAACAATGCCCAATGAAGATCATTATTTAGTGTTAACGGCTCGGAGACACCGAAATATGAACGCTACTCTTCTCCAACAACACCTTCGCTCCGCTACTGACACCACGGTTTCAACTCAGACTGTCCGAAACCGTCTCCATGGTGTAGGTCTGTATGCTCGCCGATCGATGGTATGTGTTAGACTAACATCAAGGCATCGTCACGACCGCAGTGAGTGGGCAACAGAGCATGTGAACTGGAGGAGAAATAAATGGAGCAATCTTCTTTTTTCTGACGAGTCCCGTTTTTCTGTTCATCCGGATAACAGACGTATTTTCATCTGGAGGGACCTGGCAGTAGGAATAATCCGGCGTTCGTGCACGAAAGTGTCAGATTTGGCGGTGGGGTAGTATTGGTGTATGGAGGCATCTCCATTGACGGGCGCATAGACCTCTACATCATTCGAGATGGACCTCTGACTGCTCGCCGATATAGGGATGAGATCCTCAGACCTATTGTAGTCCCTTACGCTGCAGCAATCGGAGATGACTTCATTTTAATGGACTATAACAGCAGGCCACATCGTGCTAACCTGGTGGAGGATTTCCTTTTCGAGGAAGGAATCGTTCGAATGGAATGGCCAGCGTGTTCTTCAGACATGAATCCAATAGAGCACGTTTGGGACGCTCTAGGAAGACGAGTTGCTGATCGCCAACCACCCCCACTAACTCTCGAAGAACTGGAAAGAGCTCTTCTGGAAGAGTGGGACAGAATACCCCAACTCGTGATTAATAGCCTCATTAACTCTATGCCTCAAAGGTGCTCAACGTTGCTGGCCGTCCATGGAATCCATACCTCCTACTGAAAATGATTTCCTTTGAAGAAAACACCTTTTCTTTTATTCTTTTTTTTTCATATGCACAAACTGTGTTTTTTTCCTTTTGTACACAAATGCGCAATAAAATGCATTTTTTCTGCCAAACATGTGTAATTTATTCTCATATAACCTACTACGTCTGTCGACCATGTATCAATCAGCTAAAAAGTTTCCCAGCTACAAGATCCACCTAAAACTGAAATATCCTTTAATTATTTTGAGCAGTATATATACAAAATTTATATAGGACTTCTCTTGATCATTTGTACGGTTTATAATTATAATCACGTATTGTGTAGCTCTAAATTGAGTGAATATTAACGTCGCACAGTGGACGGTTTTCCCAATCTGGAGTGCGGAAACCCCGAAAATGAAATTGTGCGAAATAAAACAATAGCACACAATTTATGGTCCTCTCGAGTTCCCTAGCTATGTGGTAAATAATTTTTGTCAGTACGCGAATGGAAATCTTCAACAATCATCTGTTTCGATCGGGAGTGTTCTTTTGCTTCAACAAACTCTTCCCAACCTCGTTTTCCTGTCGCAAATTCTATCGTTTCGTCTGAAAAAGAATTTACAGAATTTAGCGCGGTTTTTTTTTGAAAATGTATGCCGTGGGTAAGTATAATTTTTTGAATTGACTTTCATTTTAGATTCAAGTTTGATTAAAAACTGTAAAAGAGCATAACACTTAGCACAGCATACAACTCCTATTAACGCATGCCAGTTTTCTTTGTGTTTAATGGACTAGAACTTTTGGAATGGACACGGATTGATCACTTACTCACTTAAAGTAGATAAGTACCTTTAATTTGATACCAAATTTAGCTGCTTCTTCCTGCAACTCCCAAAGTTATGATTTTTTACAGCGTTGGCTGATGGTATTACTCGGCATGCCTTATTCAATGTGTGGAAGGAAGAGCAAAAATGATTTTTTTTTTTAGTTCAGTTAGGACCACAAGGGACTTCGATAAATATGAGAACCAGCAGTAAATAAAATTTAAAAAATGAATGGTTGAAAATTTTTGCTCGTTTGTAGGGGGGAAATGGATGAGGTACCACATAAATATATAGAAAGTTCTTCCTGTCGAATGATGCGTGGTTGCTGGGAGAGTAAGATTTAAATTAGATTTTATTATTTTTAAGAAAAATATATAACTAATATTTCAGTGTGATAATTTATGTTTATTTAAGCTTATAGTAATTTTATTTTCAGAATTATAAACTTTAGAATAATTTTTCTCAGTTTGTTTTTTCGCATTCAAAATAATACTTCTTCCCAATTATTTACCAATCACTTCCATTTTCCCCCTGTATCTTATATGTAATGCATATAACAAAATTAGGGATCCATTTTACTGTAAATTTAATACTTTAAAAAAAATGAAATGTGGGAAATATTACGCTTTTGGTAGAATTGCAGCAATATATCAACATTTTTAAATTTCTTTTCCCTCCAAAACTATTTATGGTATTGAAAAATCGATCCCTAAAGGTGTTTAAAGCATTCTTATAGAAATATTACAAAAGAAAAGTTTCACAAAAAAATAACGTCCACATTTGTGGCCGCTAAACGTTAATAGTAATTTATGGGTGAAGTTATTTCATATGTTTTCGGCATATAGGCTCTTCAAAAAACGTAAAGAGTTCATCTTACACTTTTTTTTAATTGTGACTTCCTGGATTTTTCAGCTATATATATATACACTCAGGAACATTGAAAATAGCGACCCAAGAAAGAAGCTAAGTACAATCGCGAAACTTTGCAAATAAGTACAGCGTAATGTGATATGCAAATGATCCAAGTTTTGTGCCAATACGCATGCTCATACATGCCGAGGTGGCACTACAATCAGGAAGAGGGTGCTATATAAGCCAGCGCAAATTCGAAGATTCATAAACGTGAAGATTACCCACCGATTGTAGGAAGACTTTGGTAAGCAAAAAAAGTGCTAGAAGACACTTCTCACAGTTAAGCGAGTTTGAGTGAGGCCTGATCATCGGGATGAAAACTGCAGGCTGGTCGACGCGCCGTGTTGCTGGCCAGGTGGATCGTTCGGAGTGTGCCGTTAGAAATTGTCGGAAACAGTGGACACGAGAAGGTACCCACCCGCGGAAAACCGGGTCTGGGGCGACCAGGAAGACCACGAGGAGAGAGGATCGAAGGATCGTGCGGCAAGCACTTGTGGACCCCACAGTGACTCGTTCAACGATACGAGCAGACGTAGGCGTAGCAATTGTTCCACAAACAATTTCCAGACACCTTGAAGAAGCAAATCTAAAATACAAGCACCCTTTCCGTGCATTCCATTTAACACCGAAACATCGGCAACAGCGTCTACTGTGGTGCCAAGCCAGATCAACGTGGAATGTCACAGATTGGCAAAAGGTTGTGTTTAGTGATGAATCCCGGTTTGTTTTGGAGACAGATGATAACCGGGTACGGATGTGGAGGCGCCCTGGTGAGCGGTACAATCCCCCCCCACACACTGTTCTACGTCACACTGCCCGCACAGCTGGTGTAATGGTCTGGGGGATCATAGCATATGATAGCCGGTCCACTTTAATTGTGATGCGTGGAACCTTAACGAGCCAACGTTACGTAGATGATATTCTTCGACCCCATGTAGGACCTTTCCTAAATGGTCTCCCAGGGGCAATTTTCCAGCAAGATAATTCTCGTCCGCATACAGCAAGAGTTGCTCAAGACTTCCTACGTCATTTTCAGACTCTTCCATGGCCGGCCCGCTCCCCCGATTTGTCCCTGTAGAGCACGTGTGGGATCAGCTAAAATGGCAGATACCATCGTGTCACTCTGTACATGATTTAGAGTTGGCTGTTCAAGATTTGTGGGCTCATCTGCCTCAGAACAACATAAGGTGTCTAATCAACTCAATGCCGGACCGTGTGGCGGCATGTATTGCAGCTGGAGGTGGTCCAACGCGCTACTGAAGTTTCCCAGTATTTGTGTTGTTGCACACCCTGTATTCGTTAAATTGTCTTGTTTATGAGATCAAGTGAATCTCTCATCTGTGTCATTATGTGTATTAAATTTCATTTCAATCCGATGCTTTCTTCTTGGGTCGCTATTTTCAATGTTCCTGAGTGTATATCTTGTTCAAATTTTCAATCCTTAGTAAACTATTTTTTATTCCTACACTCGAGTTCAAATACATTTTTTAAAACTTGTGGTGGAGGACACTTGATGTTAATAGATATTTTTCAAATTTTAATTCATTAAATAAATTTAATTAATCAGTGAATAGTATCAAACAAAAACAAAATCCAACACCAGATATAAAAGAAAAATCACTCGTTGTGTAGCGCAATGGATATCACGTTGGACTTCCAATCCAAAGGTGGGTTTGAATCCCTCCAGGGGTTGCCTAATTTCTGTTAATGTGATTTATTTTTTTACCATACTGTTTTGTTGGAATAATTAAATTCAATTAATGAATAGTAACAAACAAAAATAATAATCAAACACCGTACATAGAAAAGAAAATTTCAAGGGAACTCACTTTCTATTTTGCCAAATAATATTGTGATTCTGTCATATGTATATACGTATTTGTATTAATTGTAATTATTTAATAAAAAGTAACTAAAATAAAAATTTTCTTTGTTGATCAAGTAGGGATTGACTTTGAAATTTTTATTTTTTATGAAACTTGTTTTAGGTAATGACCTAAACCAGTGTTTCTCAAACTGTGGGGCGCGCCCCCTGGGGGCGCAATAACCTTACGTGGGGGGCGCGAGCATATAGAAAAGACAAGATTTAAAAATATTTAATTTACTGGAATGAATTAAAACAAAATGCTTTCAGACATAATAAAAATGCACTTTTACTCTGATATAATTTATAGGAGCACGCGCGATATTAAGTCATCAAAAATAAAAACTTCTTCAATACCTGATTAGCTATCTTTGATCCTGTAACCAAACAAGAAAACTTTTATTTGATTTGCTGTAATCCAATGATGAGAGATTTTTTTATTACGCTTCCTTTTTAAAAAATCCTAACATACCACTCATTCAGACCAGTATCAGCAGTAAAACAATTGGGTTGGATGTATAAGAACTCATAACCCGAGTCTAAAAAAAGTCATTGTTTTTTTATGCCTTTTTATCACTAGTCCAATTCAATGTCCAATGTTATCTTGATCGTAGAGTGATTTTTCCCCATCAATCCCCATGTTGCGGCCCGTGTCAACCATATGTATGCGGCCCGGCAGGTTAAAAGGTTGAGTACTCCTGCCTTAAAGCAATTCCATACATAATTCTACAAAGATTTGATTCTCTTTATGAATTTTCTAAAAAATGTAACATTTTTGCAGTTTGTATAAATGATAAAGCGCAGATGTGGGCAGAATTTTCTAGGGTATGAACTATTTTTAATGCTTTTAAGGTGTAACGGTCCACCTAGTGGCATAGATGTGGCCATCCTATATTAAAATTGCATGCATTCTTTTCTTACACTTTTTTTCGACACTGTATCCCTCTTTTAAAATATAAGAGATTACTATTTTTACTACAAAAGTAACACAAAACTATCAAGTTGAATACTTAACAGCTATGAGTGGCTGTTAAATACTGGAGCGGGACGTATTCAGTGCAGCGAGCAGAGAACATGTGTGAGCCGATGAATCTGAAACGGACAAAATGACTTAATTTGTTCATTACCGAATTCCAAGCTATCGCGGGACATGACATCAACACAAGGACAAAATCTTGGTGGGATGATGTCTGAATAGCCAATCCCATACTATCGAGGGAAGAGCTGATCAACATTTAATCTCAACTTGAGTCGCCGTGTGGAGAAAATTTCTTTTGTGGGCTCACATTGAAGTAATCCCTTTTATTCCCTACAGTGGCAGTGAACATGTTAAGCGCCATCATGGGCTTCCAATGAAGGTACATATGTTGTCTATATACAGTCGAACCTCCATATAACGAACCTCTATGTTGCGAAATATTCCAAATAGGGAACTCTTTCTTGAAACTAAAAACATTTCACGATTTTCTTCTCAAAATAACCTCCCAATAGCGAAGTGCATTTTCTATATAACGAACTTTTTTGCTAGCAATTCAATTTTTTTCTCTCTATTTTTGAAGTATTTCTGGACATTTCGAGTTATTTTCTCTTTTAGCACATTTTATGGTGGTCATAAATTTTTAACTGGTTTTATTAGGTGCCAAACTCGCCGAGAGCAGTAAAATTCTGGGTATTTCATCCAAGAAAAGCAAACCTCAACCCCCATTGTTTAATTCACTGGTAACATCTTCGATATTCCCTTTCACCTTCAGTGGAGTCTCATGTCCTTGAACTAGTCTCCGTTTATTTGTAGTATTGATCAGTCGTACGGGTAACTTCGTTTCTTGTAGGTCGAAAATGTCAAAACGTAAGTGCTTGAAAATCAAAAATAAATTTAATTCTCCAGGAAGTGGATAAAGACGTCAAGAAAATTTTCTTGTAGTTCTTATTTCTTTTTTTAATAGGTAAAATATATAAAATAAATATATATTAATTTACAAAAGAGTGTGAATAATTGATTTTTTTAATTCATAGTGTTTATGAATATTAAATTTTTTTTTTTTATGATTAATTTAGAAAATTGAAAGATGAACCTCTATATAACAAATTTTCCATATAACGAACTTGGGGGAGGGGGTGGATTAGCGACTACGTTATATAGAGGTCCGACTGTATTTATCAAGAAACATTTTCTCAAGTAAACACAGTCGCATCGATAGTGAAAAGCCAATTCTTCATTCTAGCTGGCGTCGGTGTTCTATACATATGTTTGCTTTAGTATGAACGTCTTAGGTCTTTGTAACTGCAAAATGTCTTGGGTGTCCACACACCAGTCAATTGCGATCGACTTAATGCCCATCCCTGATATAACGTGTCGAAAAAATATATTAAGAAAATTAATTATGAAGAAAAGTAAAGTTTTTTTTGTTTAGGTTCAAAACGTCCTCTCGTTGACGTGATATAGAAAATTGAGGAGGACAATCTCAGATGTATTTTTCGTCACTTGGCCACGGTTCACAGTTGGGAAGTCAATTTTCAGTAGCCATCGAGTTGCTACAAAGTGCGACTGGAATTAAAATTAAATTAAACCCGCATTTAGTGCCAGCCAATGGGCTCAATTCATGACATCACATGATAAAGACAAACACGTGCTCTCCATTGAATTCTACATTTGATTCATACATTGAATTCTAATTGAAACAAACATTAAACTATTAGTACTTGTTGTTCTACACTATCTGGCCAGAAGTATCCGGACACCCAGTGGTATGGACTTTGAGCGTCCTGAGGCACATATTAATATGATGTTAGTCCCCTTTTTGCATGAATGACAGCCTGCACACGTTTGGGAAGACGTTCCACCAATTCTTGATAGGTGACCATAGGAATTGCCTTCCAGGCATGTCCATAACAGCTGAAGTGAATGCTTGCAGTCAAGATGGTCGATTTGGCTGGCTACGTAATTTACGCTCTAATTCATCTCAAAGGTGTTCTATGGGATTTAGATTGGGGCTCTGAGAAGGCCAGTCCAGTTTTTGAACATTCTTCAAACAACTTCTGTGCAAGCCTTGATGTGTGAGTGGAGGAGTTATCCTGCTCGAAGAGAAATGGGCCTTCTCCGAAATATTGCCATAGAGTGACAGCATTGTCCAGAATGTCCACATACATCTCAGAGTTCATGTTTCCAATCACAGAAACTAACGGGCCTAGGTCAAACCACGAGAAACACCCGGATACCATTATGCTTCCACGACCAAAGTTAACAGTCGGCACAATGGAGTCCCTAAAGATACGTTTACCAGGCATCTACCCAATCCAGACGCGTCCATCCGAGTGCCAGACTGTAAAGCGAGATTCATCATTCCAAAGAACAGTTTTTCACATGTCCACAGTCCAACGACGGTGAGCTCTACACCATTGCAATCGATGCTTTGTATTCTGTGGAGTGATGTTTGGCTTGTGAGCGGCTGCACGACCATAGAATCCCAAGCGTTTTAGCTCTCGACGGTCAGTCCTGTTTCTAACACTAATTCCTGATGAACTTTGGAACTCCTGAGAAATTTCCACAAACGTGGACCTGCGATTTTGTTTCACTATCCTTTTCAGAGTTCTGAGGCTGCGTTCACCAATATGTTCGGCCTACCGGTTCGTTTTTCTGCCATTTCACTGCCTGGACGTTTCCACTTCACAATTACATCACTCACAGTGGATTTGGGCTTCTGTAGAATGTCCGCAATCTCATGAACTGATAACCCACAAAGGTGGCATTCCACTATATTGCCACGATCAAACTCACTAAGCTCCTTTGACTTACCCATTGCCTCAAAACGCACAAATACAATCTGACAGATGGTTACATTTTATAAGGAACTGTGATACGTCAATCCCTCAGTCCTTTATCTTGTTTTAGAATCGTCTTGGTTTTGCTCCTTGGCTGGTGATGGTGGGCGTGGAAATCGGTGGCAGGAACCAATGGAATAGCAGGCGCATGACTTCTCATGAGTGGCTTTGATTGGATGATGGGAGTGAGCTTTGAAAATTGTACTTGGGAAAATTTTTAAAGAGTAGCTATTGATGTTAAAGCTTAACAACTGATGGTAAAATATTCAAGGAAATAAAAGGAAAATATAATAAATTTTGTAGAAAGAGAAATTACGGAAAAAGGAGTTTAAAATTTATCTAACATAGCTTCGAAAAGAAGTAAAGCCTTAGCTTTATCATCTTCGGAGTTTTTTAATTTGGGAAGTAATTGTAAAATTTCAGGTGATCTTTTTATGATGTTAGAAATCATGCTGACCAGTTCAATCACTTGAGCTAGGTCTGAATTTTCATTTTCTATGGCTTGGATTCCGTGAAAAACTTTGTTATTTGAATTTTCATTAGTTTTTTCAGTTAACTTGTGGACTGGGGTGGGGGTGGAGGGGTGCGGTTCCGCTAACAATGTTAGCGAAAGAGACACCTCCCCTACGAACATTGCTTTCGAAAGTTTTATTCGCGGTAAGGGGCGTACCCTTTTTTGGCTTAGGGAACTTGGGAAATTTGGTGAAGCAGGCCGAATGACCACATTCTTGGCAATTTATGCAGAAGGGGTTTTCCTGTCGCTCCTTTATCGAGCATTGATGGGTGGTGTGTTCTTTTCCACACTTTAGACATCTTGGCTTGAGGTGGCAGTTTTCTGCCGTGTGAAAGAAATTGTTGCAGTTAAAACATTGGGTAATTCCTCTAATGAGGTAACCTTCAATTTTAATTTGCATGTAGCCGACAGTTTTGAGATCGAAGATTTTTTTTTATTATTGGCGTTGCGGGGGAGGGTGACTTGAAAAAATGAGAGAGCGTTCTTAGTTTTCTTAGCAATTAATTGGGAAACATTTTCAATTGTGAATCCTTCTTCTAGGTCGTATTGTATCTCGTGAGTTTTGGTAAAAATGGGCAGTCCTTTAATGACTATTTTGATTGGTTTTATTGGCTTTGGTTTAAGTGAGAAAAATTCAAAATCTTTGTCTTCTTCAAGAAAATTTGTAAGAGCGCCGCGATACTCTTCTATGTCATTAGTGATTAATTTAATAAATTCTCCTGACGATTTGTTAGTGATATCTGGGAATTTTTGATAAAGGGATTTAAGTTGGTCTCTGATATTTTTCCTAATTTTAAGATGAATTGGGGGAGAGGGCTTGGGTGTTGGGGCGCTTCTACCGTAACAACTTGATCCTTATCATTTTCAGATTCAAGATCTGAGAAACTATTATTTACAGTGACTGGCTCACTAGGTAAAGGAGAGACAGGTCTAGCTGTTTTCTTGGGGAAGACAAAGTCTTCCACAGAATCCTTTTTATTATTAAATTTACGTTTTTATTTTTATTTTTATTTTTAGCATTATTTGCATTTGTGGGTGCTTCAGAATAATTTTTTAAAATGTGATTAGAATCACTATCTTTATGCTTTTCAGTCAGTATTGGGGGAGTACAGTAATTACCATTTCATTTAAATGTCATACATGGGGGGAGGGAACGAAGCTCACTCACTATTGTATCCTTTTTTCTTTGGGTATCATCAACAGAGGCCCGAAGAATGGCCTTCATCTCGTGGTTATATCATCGGTGTCTGGAAAGTTGACAAGTTCAGTGCAGCGATTGATAACTATGTCAATGGCTTCGATTTCCAGCGAAAGCCCGTTTCTCTCTTCGCAGCTGTTGGTAATATCTGGTGGATCGATTTCCATTTGTGCCATCAGGACGGAAATAGAATGCAAGTCGGAGCTCAGAAAACACGTCTGCTCTGGTCGAAATCTTTGCGTCTTCTTTTTTCAGGAATGATAAGTTGTGTTTTTACTTCGGTATACCAAATATATTCTCTTACTCCAATATCATAACATTGTGTAATCATTACGCAACCATATGACAATCGAATCAAGTAACTTGAATCTCATTCATAAAAAAAATACAATCTGACAAACCATGACCAACACTTTTATAGCTTTCAATTACGTATCAAGTTGCGTCACTCGCCAGAACCATTTTTTTTTAAGGGGTGTCCGGATACTTTTGGCCAGATAGTGTATTTATAAAACTCGAATAAAATTTCAAATTTCATATTTGGATAAAGATGCTTAAATGTTAGGGAAAAAATTTCTTCACAAAAAAGATTTTTTAAAATTAAAAAAAAATCCTATTTTATGCTTATACTTTTAAATAAAATACATTTTGTGTGTACAATGTACTTTTAATGAGAAAGTTTATTAGCTGAATTAGCTGAAAACACAAGATAGTTTTTATCGTGTGACTATGACTTCACATGAGTTTTCGAATTGATTGGCTAGAATCAAGTGGCTATCCCTATCATGTGACGATGACGTCACATGAATTGAGCCCGTTGCACAATTAAAAGATTGAGTGCGCTCCAGTTTGAAAATACACTCGAACCTCCATATAACAAACCTCTATATAGAGAATTTTTCTATACAAAAAACTCTTTCCTGGAACCAAGAACAATCCATGATTTTCTTCGTAAAATAACCTCTCAATAGCGAAGTACATTTTCTATGTAACGAATTTTTTCTTTTGTAATCAGTTCTTTTTCTCCCTATTTTAAAAGTACTTTTGGACATTTTAAGTTCTTTTCTCTTTTAACACATCTTATGGGGGTCATAAATCTTGAACTGGTTTTTTAGATGCCTAATTCAACGAACAATAGAATTCTGGGCGTTTCATTCAAGAAGTGTAACCTTCAACCCCTATTGTCCAGTTCACTAGAAACATCTTTTACATCCAATTTCACACTCAGTGGAGTTACCTCGTGTCTCCGTGTCCTTGATTTAGTCTCCGTTCATTTGTAGTGTTGATCGGTCGTATTTGGTAACTTCGTTTCTTGTAGCTCGAGCATGCCAAAGGAAAATATAAGAGCATAAGGTCACTGGGAAAAGTAATCACTGCTCTGGAAAACAATCAATCCGTACTAAATATACTAATTTACAAAAAAGGGTTTCATATTAATTTACAAAAAATTGTTATATATTAATTAAGAAAAGAGTTTCATACATTAATTTACAAAAAAGAGCTATATATTAATTTACACAAAAGTGTTATATATTAATTTACAAAAAAGTGTTGTATATTAATTTAAAAAAGTCTTATATATTAGGTTGGGGGGAAAGAAATCCATTATTTCTTCAGTAGATGTCTATAGTGTCGATATCTCGAGAAGTATCGACCAAACAATTTCAAATTTATGGTCGTTGTCAAGATGACATTTCACACTAAAAATATTATTTTGCTTTTTTTTTGTTTGGTCCATTCAGTTGTGAGTTACAGGGTGTTAAAATTGGAAGTCAACAAAGAGAAAATTCGATTTTTTTACAGTTTTTCTTTGATTAAAGCGAAAATGCAAGCCAAGTGGCAGAAATTGTGTATGGTGTTTATGATGCCGATACTGTAATAGCTAATTGCGTGCAATTTTGGTTTGGTCGATTCCGTTCAGGTATTATTGATGTTGAAGATGCATCCCGCACAGGCAGGCCCATCGACGAAAATGTCGATAAAATCACAGAAATAATCGAAGTTGATTGACCAGTTAGTAGTCGTAGCATCGCTCAGGATCTAAAGATCGGCCATAAAACAGTTTTAAGCCATTTGTGCAAATTTGGATTCAAAAAGAAGCTCGATGTTTGGGTGCCACACCAAATAACACCAAAAAACATGATGGATCGAATTTCCATCTGCGAAGCCTTGGCCAAACGGAATGAAATCGACTCATTTCTTAAACGGATGGCGACTGGGGATGAGAAATGGGTCACATACTGCAACATTGTGCGAAAACGATCGTGGTCAAAGTGCGGTGAAACAGCTCAAACGATGGCCAAACCCGGACTAACGGCCAGGAAGGTCCTACTGTGTATTTGGTGAGACTAGAAAGAAATCTTTTATTTGGAGTTGCTTCCACATGGCCATGCACTAAATTTAGATTTCTACTTTCAACAACTGGGCCGTTTGAAACCAGCGATTGACCAGAAATGATCAGAATTGTCCAACAGAAGAGGTGTTGTGTTCCATCAGGACAACGCCCGAACATACACTTCTGTAGTGACTCGCCAGAACCCCTGGGAGCTTGGTTGGGAAGTTTTAATGTATTCACCATATAGTGCAGATTTAAGTGATTACCACCTTTTTCTCGCATTGCAAAACTTCCTGAGTGATAAGAAATTGGTATAAAGAGAAGATTGCGAAAATCGAGTACTAGATGTTTTTCTCCAATAAGCGCCAAGACTTCTATGATAGAGGCATTATGAAGCTACCTTTAAAATGGCAACAAATTATACAGCAAAACGGTGCATATTTGACCCAAGTCAGACAATTAGAAGTATGTTAAATAAAATCTTGATTTTCATGCAAAAATAATGGATTTCTTTTCCCCCAGCCTAATATTAATTTACAAAAAAGTGTTTTATATTAATTTACAAAAGGATATGAATAATTATTTTTTTAATATGTAGTGTTTATATAAATTTAAAGTATTTTATGTGGCTTATAAAGTATTTTGAAAGATGAACCTCTATATAACGAATTTTCCATATAAGGAACTTTTTTTCGGGATTTATCGACTTCGTTGAATAGAGGTCCGACTGTAATTGCAAAAAAAAAAAAAAAAAAAAAAAAAAAAAAAAAATGCAGCTTTGCTATTTCTCGAGTTGTACCGGAAGTTATTTACTGACTTCAAGTCCACTAATCACTCCTTGTATAAACCACAATTTTGAAAAATGTTCACCTATCATCCTACTCCATTCCCCCTCCTACGGCATGGCGATCACTACGAATAACGAATATAGTTGAATCTAACGAATCAGTACGATTAACGAATATGAATACGTAACCATTATAACTAATTAGTTCGTTGTTGTAAGTCATTTCAAATCAGGATCAGAGAATTTGGTACCAGTTTAAGTGCTGTTATTCTCATCTCACCTCAAAACTTACAAACTTAAATGCTCAGTGAGTGTTTATTAACGTCACACTCTAAAGCACCACGAGCACTATTGGCAACGGAATTCATAATATTGAACCTCGGGGTAACACCTGAGCTAGCCACCCACCAAATTACCACACCAGACGAACGGTTAGACTTACAGCCTTCACAGATTTAACGTGTATCAGCTTCTCTACACGACGGGTCCTCAGTAGAACTAAGGCTCGAACTCATTACATGCCAGATTCGAGTCCGAGTCCCTGATCACTAGGTTACCGGAATCACATTAAGCACTGCGAGACTGCATTTAGGTAATTAGTGGAAGACACCTGTTTATTAATAGTTCTTTCATGTGTCGATAGATGGCAATTTTGAGTCGCTTGAGTGAAGAGTCTGGTTCGGCATTAAGTGTGGCTTGTGAATTTATTTAAATTTGGAATAATAGCCTTTGTTGTTCCAAATCCCAAATAAAGATATTAACTGTAACTCTATTTATCTGAATTAATCGTCTTTAATGGGGCCTTATTTTTCGACCTTGTGAGCATTTTAAAGGATGATTACAACTTTTATAAAATTCCATTCCTCATATTTAAAGTTATAAACGTGCTTGTTATTTTAAATAAGATATTAGCAATATAAGTGAGTTACGCATAATGTTACACATACGATGCATGTATAAACGGCCATAACTCTGAAGCAATAAGGAAATAAGCGTGTGGGGCATCTGCCCCGTATACTTGGAGGAAGACGCCACATGTGGTTCAGAAATAATTGAATTGAACTTTAATTTTTTAAAAATTTTATAACACTGTTTTCTTTTGTATAAAATATAGCTAAGATCAATAAATATGCTGTTAGGATGGTACAGGGGATATCCATAGAATGAGGATGTGCAGGAATGAAGTTGACAACTACTTCAGCCTACTGTAGATAGTTTTGCAGAAAAATTCGTTTTAGCAAACTAATTTTGAAAGAAGGGATTTTTTTTTGTTTTTCTATAGTTATTGTTACTTCACATTTAATTTGGCAATGTTTGTCTTATTTTTTTATTTACTGTGGTATTGTTGGATCGTACTCTATGACTGGTGGTATCTTCTCCATATACATGGGAAAAAGATGTCACAACTAAATGAATTTCTTTTTTTAACATTAAATTTCTTATTTATTTTCACACTAAGAAGAGAATTTACTTGTATACATAAACAATTAAATATTGAAAAATAAAATGTATTTTTTCATGTTCTTATTTCAGTTTTCAACATACTAATCGAAAAAACCTTAAATGTGGCATCTTACCCCGATTTACCTTATACTTTGGTAAAGCATAAATAAATCAAATTTGATCAGTAACGTGTTATTGCACAATGGCAGAAAAGAACTTCATGTATTTTAGATCCAATTGAAGTTCAACTTTAGAAAAACATCTGAAAACAATAATGCTATAATTATGCTCCAAGGCCCTATTGTTACCTTAGGAAAATGAGAAGTAGCTTAAATAACCTGTGTGGTTACTTTACTTAACTCAAATATTTTTGAAAGGTCAGAAAATAAACACATTTCAATGTCACGTCAATTTACATGAAATTTACCGAGGCTCAAAATCTTCAGGCTAAACATGGTGTTAAAAACATGGCACTTACTTAGGTACCGACTTCGTCATCTGTTCATGGTTTTCCAGTGTGAAGTGGAACAAATAAAGAAAAAGGCTCAACAGACTAGAAAAATTCATTGAATATATATTTAAATAAGGCAATCTTTTCACACTTGATAGTATCTCAGAATTAAGGAATGTATTACGAAAAAATCCTGATATAACAGTACGATTTATATCAAATTCTTTTAGTTAATCTTCAGTTTGAGGATTAATAATGTATGATTCGAAGTTTTATTCCACCAATTGATTGATTAAATATTAACGTCGCACTGTTCAGCAACATGAGGGCTTTTGGTGACGGACCATGTAATTTTGAACCATGGTCAAGTGTCGTGGACGACACCGGAGCCGGCACCTCCTCTCCTAACTACCACACCACACCAACGGGAGGACGTTTCTGCTCTCGACAAATTTAATGTGCATCGCTGCCCTACACGGCGGGTCTTTAGTGGTACTGGGATCGAACTCGCGAAAAGGCAAGCCACGATCCGATACCTATACCACTCGGCTACCGCGACCACTTTATTCCACTAAAATCATTTGTGTAGAATACTACAATGACGGATATTAAATTGAGCATCAGGCTGAACCATGCTGATATAAATTGAAACTGATCAATGAATCAAGCAAACATGACCAACCAAGTATTCTTTTAAGGTTTTAAAATAATATTTACTTTACATGTTAACCGTGTAATTATAATAAAAGTTAGTATATTGCGTTTTAACCATGCATGAAGTTTTGTAGTCACATTATAGAGTGTTCTTTTTGCAATGGAAAATGTTTTAGAGTATGAGCTTCTTATCAACTGGCATTTTTAATCTAGAGAGCATACTTTTAAACTATTTTACGATTCTTTTATAACATTTGCTTAAGAGGAAGAATTTCAAAGTGTCTTCAGGAATAGAAACTCAACAGAGGTATCGTTACTCAAGGAGGAATAAAATCACCGAAGGGGGAAAACAAGGTAAACTTCCTTTATGAATTTCGGTAAATGTATTAAAATGCGGGTGTGAAGCATTTTTTTTTATATAACAGAGTGCATACTAAAAACAAATATGAAGATATCATTCATTCATGAATCTCTTAATTAATGGCTGATCTTCAAACAATTAGAAATTAATTTTTCCTTTTTAAAGTTTTTCGTCAACAGAATTTGTCGCTCGAGGACCAGATTCCCGTTGATAGTTCTTGAGTCCAGTAGGGTAATTCGAAATCGATGGATATGTGTCCTAGAATATCTTTGGAAAGATTTATTCCAAAATTAGCAATTCTTGAATACCATGATTTATTGCCGTCACTGAGCGGATATTTTTGTCCAGATAAAACTTGCCTCGCTTGGAACAGATGAGCCTCAAGAGTGGCGATATTCAACCTACGCCTCGCGAGCCGCATGTCGCCCACCGAGCCATTTTATTTGACCCGGTCATGACCCCTTTCTCTGAGAAATTTACTTATTTAAGAACAATGTATTAAAGATTTGGTGGGAAAATTCTTTGATAAATCAAATATATGGATTTTGCTTTTTTTGCTATCGATGTCGTACAGCTGCGAATTGATATTCTTTTTTTATTTGTAACGATTACGGTTAGTGATAACAGACAACAGTGGAGTAGCGAAATTTTACGGGTGGAACTAGTAATTTTTAACTATCTTTCATTTCTTGCAAGCGAAAAATATTCGAAGAAAATATATCGTTTCAAGACGATCGGGAGGTTGACTATTTTGTACAGAAAAACTAACATGGCTCGGTAATTGTTTGATTTGTCACGAAAGTGCTGTACTTTAAAAAAAAAGGACAATAAACAGGAATCATTCAATACAACGTCTCCTCGAGTATCTCTTTAAAGAGGTGATAAATAGGCTTTCTTGAATAATCTTTGGAACAGCAATAAAGTGTTTTGTCAGTGGTAATATTACAGCGGTAACAAAGACATCCTATGAAGTTTGTTATATAATCGGTAATCATATGAAACAGTTTACTGATGCAGAAATTGTGAAGGAGTGTTTTTAATGCTTCTAAGTTAGGTAGTGACAAATCAAATATAAAAAAAAATTTAAAAAGGCAAAACAGGAATTATAATATTTTGATTCATTTTCCACATTATAAATTTCCAATTTTATCTTGGTTTCAAAGCATTTCCCCCCCTTCCCTCATTTATACTCATGTTGCGGTCCGCGTGAAATAGCTAACATATGTATGCAACCCAGAAGAAAAAAGGTTGAGTACCCCTGTTTTGGAGCGAACTAGGAGGGTAACGTTCCACTTTAAAATTCGGAAATTCCAAATACATGAGTTTCTTGCAAAACTGTTCAATACTTAAAAATGAGATCTCGCTTGCGCTTACTAATTGTATGATTTCATGTAAGCTCTTCAAATGTTAACACTAGGTTTACTCAACCAGTCACTTTCACGGATGCGAACTTCATAGGCAAAATTATAATCTTTCACTGTTTTCGAACTTATGCTGACAGTTATTGATGCAAGGAGATAAATATTTTCAAATTAACTTTTAAATCTATTTACATAAAAAAAAAAAAATTGTTTTCCTCTGTGAAAATACGCAGTTTCCTGTACATTTGGTTACTATCCGTAAAAGAAGTTATGCAAAATGTCCATAAACTTAGCGATAAACTCGGAATGGTTTTAGCAGCTTGTTTTGAATTAGAAGCTTGAAACGCCGATTTTGCTTTCCCAAAGACTTTTATATCAAGAGCTTGGTTCTTGACCTCAATTTGCTAAAATCCTTCCGAATAGTTTATGGTTTCGAATCTTGATTTGCACTAATGGGAGCCTGATCTCTTGGGAGGACTAATGGGAACCTATAAGGTTAAATCCAGATTGAATATTAAAAGTTAGAAAAAGGTATAAGGCTAAGAGACTGAAGTAAATGTTACAAATATTGACATTTTAAGGTCCCAATTGTGTGCCAATAATTCATTAACTCTGGTGTCGGTGATGGAAGTGAGCGCATTAAGAATCTTTTGTTTACAACAAATGTCTTTTTCTTAACCCGGCATCACTCGCGTGAACAAACTAGTTCTCGCGCATGGTATCTCATACCCAAGGGTGTTTACATTCGGTTTTTATCGTAAAATTTGCATGCAAAGGGGGAAAAGGAAAGTAGAGAATGCAATATGTTTATTACACTTTTCACATGTAAATTTATTTCTATTTTTATTAGGGCATTCAGTACATTGTTTATGCACTCCTTTAGTCTTCGTCGCTAGTGAGTTCGATGCTTTCACTGGATCTTGATTTTTTTTAAAATTTCGTAGAAGAATTGGCTGTGTGTGTGTGTGCTGGTTTCTAAATCCTTTGCATTCTTCTGCACATTGAAATCCAAAGCATTTCAGAAATCAGCGTCTGGTTCGATGTTTAGCAGGTGGTTTCAGAGTACAAAACAAAATAATTTGCGCATTTATTGTCGCAACGTTCAACACAAAAAAATATTGTCGTAGGCCATTTTGTCATTCTATATTCCATATTGTCATTTCTAGCCGTTAAATATGATATGGTCATTTTCTCAAGGACGATATTTGCTCTCGGTTAAATTATATGGACAGATTTCAGTAGAGGAATATTTACTGTTATACTATTCATCATTCGATTCTTCCTCATCCTCCCCGCAAAGAGACTTTCTGGTGAAATCCTAGTCTGGCACACTGCTGTTTTTGGCGCTATTTTTTTTCGCCAAATGGCGCCAATAACCCCTGTTTCAAAAAATGACGTCATGGAAGAAAACGAAAAAAAATCGGGGGTTGACGGTCTCAGCCTAAGAAAATGGGGTTTCCGTAATAACGTCAGTGCCGGAAACGAAGGAAAAGGGGGAGGGTGACGGTCTCGGCTCCTGTTCAAAAATCCTAATAAACGGGTTTCCGTAATGGCGTCAGGGACGCTGAAAACACATGTATTTACACAAAAGCATAAAATAAAGAAAAGGGCAAAAATTTCTACGAGATAAAGGCAGTAAAATAAGGGAAAAACAGCATTTTAAAAATTGTAAAAATCACTCACCACTGTGTTTTTAATTTTCAATCATTCACTACAAACTCATTCATACTCTTGCCAAGGTTAATCGCAAGATCACACAAATACTCAATCTACTATGACTAAACCACATACCTTTTCTTACACTCCGGCAAACAAAGTGGGGATTCTCTTTCGACTGTACTCGACAACGCCATTCAAAACCATCAATCGTACCCTTTCGTTCAACCAAAAGCATATCCTTTTTACACTTCTGACACTCGTATCTGGAGGGAATTAATCCTTCTTTCATACCCCAACCTAAAACAGCCTTATTCCCTTGCTCTCCAAGCTTTCAAGCTCCAAGGTTTTAGGGTTGCCATATGTTAGCCATCGGACTGGACAATCAGGAAAGGTTGCCATATTGTAAACTTTATCACCAAAATTTTTGGCGCCAAAGATTTTGTCGCCAAGCAGTGTGCTTGACTAGGATCCAACCCTCTTCATAAATACAACAGTACGTCCTTTCGTAAGAGATTTTAAAGCGTCCTCACGCATCTAGAACTCCAACGGCGATTCACGCCCTGGGTACGACATAACCGAAGTTGCGATATCCAAAAATATTTAGAATTGGCCTACAAGCTAAGGCCCCTCAAAGGATATGACCTTAAAGTCAGCTACACGATAAGCTATTCATTTTCCAAAAAAAGGCTTAGACGGAGTCTTGGAAAAAAATTGGGTGGTGGGCATGAGACATACCCTGCGCGATAAGTGCCAAGTTATATCCCGTAGAGAGATTTCAGACTGGGAATCCGAGTGACTTTTCTCACTCGTGGAACTACGTTCAGAATTGTTTTTTTCAAAAGTGTATAAATGAATAATTTTGGTATACAGTGGAATTTGAATTAAAATATGCGTATAAGATTAAAGAACATTAAAAAGAAAATTAAATGTTTTGGCAAAGTAAAGAAAACATAGCACTCTCTCAAAAAAAAATATTCCCTAAAAAGAAAATACTTCTGTTTTTGCCTGTATTTATTTACGATTCCTCTACAGAGCCTGAATTAAGGTCTTCGAAAAAATATTTTCGGAGTTCATGTCAATTGAAATGTGTAGTGTTTCTCTGCTCTGATCAATTAAAATCTGAATAAACCCACCTCTATACTTCAAAAATCTTGAGTAGTCTGGGGGCTATATATAAGCAAATTATTGTGGAAGAGGTTTTAAAAGTTTAATTTTCTTTTATTTATAAAACCTGAAAATTCCAGTAAAATTTTTTAAATCTTAAAACAGTTTTAAAATGTACATTGTATTTGAAGTGTATAAATTTATTTACACGCTTTTTCAAAATTATGATTCCGAACGTATTCGGATACCTTAATACTCCAAGAATTTATAAAGATATTACTGGTTTAAATAAAGCAATTTTCAAGTCTTGCACAAATGTGTTATTTTTACCTCAAGAGAAATTTTAATTTTGTTTTCTGTAAAATTTAAATGTATTTATATAATAGTGGTAGAGCATATCGTGCTTCCATACCACAGATTCAGGGTTCTATCCTCTGGTTGGGCTCAGCCTTGCATCCTGTCGGTGATAAATGAGTACCAAGCTTGCTTGGGGACTAAACACTGGGGTTTTCGCTTCAGACTCGCCACCTGTGGGATTGGGTCATCTGTTCTTTCACTTCAACGCCCAATGGTCACGTACACTGAGATGGGCACAGTAGCTCTTGGGCCAATGAGTTTAGTTTTATTTATGTAAGATATACTAAATGACTCTTTTAATATGCAATCATAATTTCAGGTAAAGAAATATCCTCGTGTGTGGGGGGTATGTACTTGTCTACCAAAAAGGATCTTTAAACAGTTAACTGTGGCATCCGTTTGTGAGCGTGCAACTGTGTCACGAGAATCGAGCAATGACGAGTAGACTCGTCCATCACAGAGTAAGTGTCGCTGTTCAAGTATTGGATCAAACATGGGTTTATATTATAAAAATGCCAATTTTATTACAAAAATTTATTTTGTTAATATAAACATATTGCATACATATTACTCGAAAAACGTAAGAAAAATTAAACACATATAAAGGTACGAATTTAAATGTTATTGTTCCCATGGCTGACCACACCTGAAGGAACCCTATTATAAGTCAACTTTCTGATTTTTTCCTTTGCCCCGTTTACGTTAATATCTAAAATCATTATCATCACACATAAATTCGTTATGCGAACTGGTACGCTGTTTCAACCGGTGCATACGGGGACGCATGAATTAAAAAATTTTCATATATTTTGTTTTCCCCGGCCTGGCCTCAAAATATTTTAAACGCATTGAAATTTGAAAATGCTTTGTTTATCTCAAAACTTACAATTTAAATAGCGTAAAACGTAGCAACATTCGTCATGACGAGTATACTCGTCAATCACAGCTAACTGGTTAGTAGCTATTTTTGTTTGTACTTCAATAAATGTGAAACATTTAACTTTAAAAAGCAAGTATAAATCCAAACGAATATTCCATTACAATTCTTTTAAATTCTTTCCATATAAAATGACACAAATACCGTGATCTTAACAGAAATCGCATAGGAATAGATTTCAACTGTTCTGTAAACGGATGATTCCAGTACGGGATTTTATGTCGTAAATGGGATGAAATCTTGTGTTCTTTAATAAAGTTATCAATGGTTGACTGTGTTTATATTAAAGGCTGTCTTCGGTTAATGTTAAAGAATAGGACCCGTATTTGGAACATTTTTTTAGATATAAAAGAAAGGAAAAATTAATGATATTATGGCTTCAGTATCCTTTAAAGAGCAGTATTTTTTTTATCATACTTCCCATTTTTAAGTGGATTCATTCTTTCTGCTATAAAATGTGTTTCGCTTTTCTCCTATACTGTAATGTTAAATGGGCTACGCGATCACCTATTACAACGAAAAAGAAAATATTCTTGGAATATTTTGCAATTTTTAAAAACACTATTATTAAAAGAGGCATGAGATATGATTTTGCAAATTTCCATGCAAATTTAGGCATTTTACTGTCTGAAAATGTGCTTCGCGTTTAGTTCAAGCTCTCGTACTTTTACCGAAGACAAGCCTTAAGCAGAATTTATTTTTCTGTTCTAGAGAGAAATTTGAGAAACAATTCCTTATTTGAGGATCAGATGCAATTAGATTATTTCTCGCTACGTAAGTTTTTGAAGTTATACTTATTGCGCGTTTGGGTAAAAGGATGAGGGCAAACTTTTACGACTCGCGCGCACACCGTCACGGATGTGACGCAAAACCGTCACGCATGTGATGCACATGGTCACGGATGCGAGCGCATACCGTCGTCTAATATGTTAACAAGCCACTTTTTTGGTGCTAGGGGACTGATATTTGGAGGATCGTAATAACTATTGTTATAAACCATATATGACAGCCCCTCTACAGCTTTTTGGCCAATATTTTGGCACCAGAGTCTAACCCTCCATTCAGACCTGGCTCATTCGATCCCTCTCTATGTGCTCTTCCAGTTATTATAATTTAATGCTCATAGGGTTATTTCTTTAGTTTTTAATTGTTTTAAACTCTTGAAATTTGTTTAAATTCCCAATATCTTTGCTCCTGTTCGAGTCTCGGACTTGAGATTTGAACCAACTGTTCCATTCGTCAAGATCCATCCAGTCATCTGCTTCATTCCCATTGTGTAGGCATGGGGAGGGCTTAAGCACGAAAATGTCATGCTCCCATGTTAATCCTATGGGGATCGGAAAAAATTTCATCCCCCTAAGGAATTGAGCTTGGAACTTGATTTTTGGAGGTCCGCCATACTTTCGTATTAGCACGAGATTTTTGGCCTCCGGTGCTCCCCTCTACAGGGCTTCCCCAGTAATAACTCTAATCCTATGCCACCTTGGTCGATCGCACCGGCTGGATTAAGTTGTTCTCCCTATGAGCATCCTAGATATATTTTTTTCAGGACCATAGCCCCATTTCTTCACCTATATTTAACATTAAAATTATTTTAAAGTTTTAAATTTTTTTTAAATCAAGCATAGCTCCCAAGATTTTTGAGCTTCGTTAATGAAACTCAGACCATAGGTTCTTCTCGTTGAGCTCTTTCATCTGTTATAATTCGTGTGTAGGTAGAGGGCCTAGGGAGGGCGTTATCACTAAGATTAGAATCCCCATGTTCCAATGGGGTTCGATCTTTTGATGATGCCACGATAGCAGAGACAGAAGGATGAAACTTTGGGATCACCAACTACTGTGTATCTTTGGTATGTACGTGACCATTTACGTTACAGTTGTTCCCCCTTCCCGGGTGAGTTAGTTTCATTTTCCTTTCCCGAGCTAGTGCCGCCCCATTTGCAACGACAGACTCCGGACCAGTTCGAATGGATTCTTCTTGCGTTTCCTCATTACTAGTTCGAGTTTGGAGTTGCTGGTTGCCCTGCTTCTGTTTTATTTAATTGTTTTAAATGTTTTAATTATTTTAAAATGACCATATCTCGGGGGTTCTGCAGGTGGATGTCTTAATTTTCTCTGGAACGATTCTTCCCACCGAGACATTCAATATGAGGTCTCGCGTGTTGCATTTGGTTCACCTCGTTTTCCGATAGTCTGCCACCGAACTCCATCCCCATGTAATTTTTCCTATTGTCCCCGTGCGGGGGGTGCTTAAATTTATTTAAGTCGTGACTATCTCGGGTTTGGCTGGTCCGATCGACTTAAGGTTAGTATCGTTCAACTCTCTGCTCGTGACCGCCTTTCGTCCTTGGCCCAGCTTGCCCTGCTCAAGCTTTTTAGAAAAATTTTAATGTTACGCAAAAAGAAGTATAACTTACGTGCATACATAAGTACACACACACACTATTTTTAATTTCGTTTTCTTACGAGCTTTATATTTGTAATGCCTTTCAAATGTAAAGTTCTATGGCTTTTGAACTCTTAATATGCATTTTTTTAAAATGTTTATATCTCAATATGTGGTGAAATTTTAATTCTTGCTGTTAGTTTTTCTGTCTTATACTATAAAATTTATCCTTTTAGGCTTGTTATTTATAATCTTGATGGCTCAAATAAAAAGGATCTAGTGGTTTCTCAGTTTTCCAATGCTTGTCGCATCCAATCTTTTTATACTCTAAAGGTACCCAAAACTCATTCTGCTTCACTTTGAATTCTATACTTATAATATCCTCATTTTTTTTCTCACACAGGCTACGGTTTGGCAGCCAAACTTTTTCAGACACGGAAGTTCCTCAAGTGAGAGCAATTGTTGGCACGATCCAGTGGCGGGGTTTCCACTATCAAATCTTTCACTCTTGAATTTATTCAAAGTTCTCGCTGGATGCTAAATATTGGCGTGTTTAATTTTTCCGCAACTACAACAGCCAAATTGGTACTTAAGGCACTTTTTACATACTTCAGTCATAATGTGGGGTTCTATTGTTGGATTTTTTGCTAATGCCGGGATGCTCCTGATGAAGGCTGCGTTAGGGAGCTGGAAAATGCTGGGGAGCAGGTTCTGGTGAGACTGTTGGATTATAGAAGAAATGTCTGTGTCAGTGTTGATGTCCATCTTTTTTCCTAGCGATTAGAGTCTCTTTAAAGGGGAATATGTCCCACCCACAAAAAGATGTAGAGTCTCTTCTGTTTGGTCGTATTCAGGAAAACCATTCTTCCAATGAATTACCATGAATTTCGCGGGCCTCAAAATTCAAGGTGGGCCTAGGGTTCACCACCCCTGCAGTAGACCTCTGTAACATGGTAGACACGTTCCATTTTTGAATCGGCTAGAATATACAAATACTTGAATTTTTAACACAGGCCGATTGATATAAACAAGATATAAATGTACTTCCTCTAGATAAAATAGGATTTAATTCCGCAAAGAGTTATTTTCCTTAAGTTCCCCCTCAAATTTAGACGGAATTAAAATCATGCAAGTTTAAAATGCACAATTTATGTGCATCGCAATTTGAAAGGGACGAAAAAATCTAAGAGGTTTCTCTCAAAATTTTAGAAGCACAATGACATTACCAGTCAAAAGTTTAATTATATTATGTGGGGCGCTGAGACGCAATAAAATAGCAGCATCTGTCACGTTCTTTTACTGTGTTATAGTCGTAGTGACGTCTTAAGACACGAGAACGTGGGGGCCTTGTACAAAAATAGCCCCCCTGTGACAGTTTTAGGTAGACAGTATACAGCTTACGTAGCCGTGAATTCTTTCAAACGGGGCAACCTATAACAGATGTGCACGACTTTCAATCTTTCGAACCTAGGCACGAGCTTTCTTTGACAAGCTGCCACCTTTAGTCTGTGCAAGTCCCACGTTAATTTGAAATGACATTGCTGATGACCTTTCAAAGAGCGGTACTTCAATGACTCAGATCAATGAGGAACCTCTGACATACCTTGAACTATTCTCGAAATGTAAGGTCTCCATAAACATGTTCTAAAAACAACCAGTCCTTCTCAGATTATCTCGTGGAGTGCCAAGACTTTTCAAATTTGCACAAAGTGTAATAATTCAGAGGCTACTCCATAACATTTACTTGATACGAGAGGACCTTTTGAAGAGGCTTATTTTGATTTTAGATTTTTTTAAGGGTGAAAAAAACTCGTGGATCAGGTCTGATTCAGACAAGATGGAGCATGGTATTCTATTGGAATAAACACAGGGAAAGGGAGTTTAGTGTCTGGTACTCCTGCAGATTGTATGAGATTGCCTAGGCACAAATGACGGGCATGACATAATGCAATTTTACCACTCTGTTGGCATATATAGTTCAAAATACTTAGTCTTTCAGAAAATGTCCGACAATAACATCAGATTAAATTCATTTGAATCGTGATTTTGTTGAGGCAAAGGCCTTCTTCCCGGGTCTAGTTGGCTCATCTCTTAACGTCTCTGTAATATTGGCCTCTTTTAGAGTGTTATACAAGTATCGTTCATGGACCCTTGTTGTAGGAGATCTACTGTATTGTAATTTTACTTAACAGTTAACAGATCCCTATATTGGTTACAAAGCCTCTACGTCTTTCAGATTGAAAGTCAAATAAAACAACTTCAGGTACTCTTATTTATTTTATTTTTTTTACCTTTTGTACCCAATCTGCACACTGTCAATTTTAACTCATTGCTTACGTGTCCCTTTGAAAAACCTTTAGAATACCAATTAGAAGGTTCTTTTCAATCAACTGAATGAAATTGTTCTGAATCAAACCTGAAAGTTAGAATTCCATTGGATTCTATGATTCTGGGGGATTTTACTTATATAAAGGGACTCACTCGCTCATCACGTTATCTCCGGAACTATTAGACCTACAGACTTAAAATTTGGCTGTCATCTATGTTTTGCGTTGTAAAAATGAGCCCAAAACGGATTTTGTGAAAATCAACATAAAGGTATATTGCTAGGGTTAAGGGGTGTCATGGATAAAATTCCGGTTTTTGAATTGTTAGACCCACATGATTGAAATTTGGTGAGCATGTTCCTTTTGTTGAATAGGTCTACAAATAACCGATTTTACGGTATTTGTCTTGAGTGGAGAGTTACTGGAGCTTATATATAAAATTCTAGTGTTTCTTAACTATTAAATCTATAGTATTGAAGTTTGGTATGAAATTTGCTTTTGTTCCGTTGAAATTTGTTAAAGGGTCTTACGAGATGCTATTGAAGGAAAGATGACTGGGTTTGTGTTAAACTAAAAGAATAGCTTTGGCAACCGATCGTCATGCTTGTTTAACTTAACAGATTTTAGTAACATTCGAAATTCGTGGATATAGAATATTGAGATAGAGTTCGTAGTTCTACTTGGGGTTTTATAAAAAATGTATACAAGCTTAATATTCTAATGAATATGTATGTCTACACACGCAACTAGAAACAAGTTTCGAAATATACACAAAATTGGAAGGGGGCTGCACAACTCAACGTGGGGGACCACATGAGGGTCGCTTGTTTGGTCAGGTCTGTTTTAAAAAATTCTAACTTCGAGCACAACAGTAAACTTTCTCATACTAAATCTATAAAACTTTTGACTTATCTCTACTCCATGTTCATTGAATTTTATATTAATGGTTTAATAATCTATGCCATGCCTTAAGGTACCAGACTACGTTCGTAACCGTGATTTTAAAAAGAGCATAAACAGATAATTTTCATGATATTTAGTGTCCCTTAGATTAGAATGCTTATATAAAATTGTTTTAAGGACGTTTTTACAAAAAAAAAAATATAAATACAATATTTTGGCCAAAAAGCAACTTAGAAGAACGTTTTTCAAAATGTTCTCCTTTTATAAAAAATGCTTCAAAAATATTTTGCTTATATAAATTAAAGACTTCTTCAGATAGTCTAGACTAATTTTTTTTTAAATTCATATTTTTTTCAGAATTACAACCAATTAAAATAACTATCGGGTTTTTTTTCTTAAAATTTCTCCCCTCTGTGGTCGTAAAACAAGGATATATAAACCCACTTCTAAATTATATATTTCAAAAATAATACTTGAGCCTCTGTATAGAAGTCTAAGCTGTATACAGGCAAAATATTATTATAATAGAAGCATTTTTTTCACAAAAGGAGAATACTTTGACAGTTGGTCATTCTATGTGTTCCTTTTTTGTCAGAATATTGTACTAAAGTAATTTTTTATTGTAATAATATACTTAAGAGGACACGGTACCCTGTACACAATTTCTTTTACTTAGATAATTATAAGAATAAAATTACATGTACTGTATTCGAACACATATGTAATAAACATTTTATAAGCAAAATACTATTTTTAAATAAACAATCTTAAAATTTTTAAAATTACTTCAAATTATTAAAATTTCTACTACAAATTTAAATATTTTTGAACCATTTTTTTCTGATATTCCTGGAAGTATTTTCCACAATTCTGTGCATGGGATTGGTATTACGATTTATTATTTTTACGATTATTTTTAGAATTTCTTTTCTCTTGGACACTATAAAAACATTAAAAAAAAGCTATATTTAACTTTATAGATTTCTAAAAAAATAACTGTTCATCTAAATACTTATTCCATGCACAGAATTATCAAACATATATTAAACAACCAGAAAAAGTTTCAAAATTTTATAGTGAATATAAAAAAGCCTTAGCATTCTAAACACATGATCATCATGGGAAAAATAAGAAACCGAGAAGAAACAATTTAAGTTTTTGAAATAAAAAGAATTAATTGAAAGAGTGCAAAAATATAGTATCCTTTCTAATTTATATTAAAATTCAAGTTGTACTACGTGTGTTTAATGCAAAATTCGTACTGAATTAGCGCATATTCAAAAGTAAATAAATTAAGATTAAATGGAATGAAGTGATACAAAACAGTAAAAAAACCCAGCTATATCAACGTTTCTCAAACTGTGGGGCGCGCCCCCTAGGGGCGTGATATCACTGTAAGGGGGGCACGAGCTTATTGAAAAATCGAAAAAGATTTAAAATAAGTATTGATTTTTACTGAAAGGAAGTAAAACAAAATTCATTCTGACATAATAAAAATTAAATGCACATTTACACTAATATAATACACTTATAAACGTATCAGTACTTCACAAAGTTTTTGATAGTTAATTTTTTATCAGTATTACATTAAAAACAAGTTTAATAATTGTGCCTCTCATCAGCTTCTCGTTTACATTATTTCGATGGTTGGTATAGTTTATAATTAATGAATTGTAGCTTTAACGTTTTTATTGGGTTTACAATCCATAATTGTATGGGGGGCGAGATGAAAATTATAATTGAAAATTGGGTCGCGGTTTTTGAAAGCTTAGAAGCACTGAGCTGTATCTAACTTTATGGATCTATTAAAAAAATAGCTCTTCATATAAATCCTTAAGCTATGCACAGAGTTATCAAACACCCTACCCTATTTTCTGAACTCCACTCGCCTATCAGACTCGTAAAACCATTCTCTCTAATTTCACTCAATGAGGGGTGTGGAAATCTTTACATGAATACAGGTATTGCAATCTCGAAGTGCTCTACTGATTTTTTACTTTTTCCAAGAGTATTACTGTCTTTCAACAGTAGTGTCACGACTCCGGGGTGCCCTAAGGATCCTTTTCTATTTGAGACTTTTGCTATTGAATTCGTCATTTTTCCAGTCTAGATCATGCATTATAGAAATTCAAGCCAAATATTAGCTATTTCCACACTATACCAAGATCAACTATTCTTAACTTTCATACTGTTACTTTCCATTTTATTTTGTTACATGACTTGTTTTCCCTCCCGCCAACATTGTTGTTTTTTCAACCTTGCATGCTTACGATGTGCAAAGTCCCGTAAGAAGGAAAACGGTTTCCTGGGGGATACCTTATGTGTTCTGTTTGGCGCACCATTTGCTGTAGACGGGAAACAGGAGTGAGCCCAAGCGTCTGGTGATAAGTCTCTTGGGAATCCCTGGAAAGACATTCCTGTAGGGCTAGTGCTGCAGATAAGTTATTTCGGGTTCGCCCGTTGGATCCTCACCCTAATACTGTAGTGCTATTTCCTTGCTATACTCTAGGTCAGAGGTTGCCAAAGTGGTGGCCCGCGCAAAAATTTCGCTGTTCCCCAGAAAAATGTGGAATATATTTACTGATAACGTTATGTTTCACAATGCATCTTAAAACATAATTCGATTCAAAACAATTTAACACTTAAAAATCCTATTAGTCCACGAGATTTAAATTATTAATTTAATGGTCCTTGAGGTCAAAGTTTGGCGAACGCTGCTCTATTTAAGCACAGAGCCTGACTATCGTCAATTGACCGACACACTGCCTCCCTTAGAAATGGATCTCTACCTTCTATGGATCTCTACCTTCTATGGATCTCTACCTTCCGTGCCCGGGTAAAGGCCTCGTTGCACCCAATTTAACAAGGACACTTTTTCCACTAATTTCCGTATTGCTACCAAATGTTTCGGAAGTCTCACTTACTATTCAGAAAGCATTCAAAGGAATAAGTGGAGATCCGAAATCTTAAAGTTAAGAGATACGGAGACTTATTCATTGAAACTGCATCTGCCTTACAATCTTTCTTGGTAGTCAAAACGTTCTTAGATTGTCCATTACTGATAAGTTATCCTATAAATTACTGAATTCCTATCAAGGTGTCGTATCTGAACAGGCCTTTTGTGTGCTTCAGAAGCCGAAATTCTCGAAGGAGATTTTGACCAGGTTGTTACCGCACATAAAAAGATTTTGCAATTAAAGATTCGACCCTTTTTACTTCTAAACAATTTCAACCTTTAATAGTCTTAAATTACCATCGACCATTAAAACTAGATGCCATAAATGTAAAATACATCCGTGTATTCCGAATCCTCTACACTGCTTCAAATGGCAGACGTTGCGACATTCAAAAACTTCCTGCCGTGGTCAATTGACATGCTCTAGATGAGCTTCTGCTGAACATTCTTCCACTGATTTCAATCTAGAGCAAAAGGGTTTTAATTGCTCTCGGCTCCATCCCTCTGATTCTAAATTATACCACAAATGGAAAACGGAAACAAATCTAGGAAATAGACTTTCAAATTATGGAAGGTTTTACTTAGCTTTCAGTACAAGAGAGGTTTAGAAACGTTTCGAGCCCAAATCTTTTAATGGAAGTGGGGAAAAGAACGTTCACGGAAATAATCCAGAACTTCCTAATTAATTTATGTATAGAATTGTATATTCTAATGAGATGAGAATCCAAGTATCTATGACAGTTTGCGAAATTTTCCCTTCATACTATTCTCTATGTTGATAATCTCCTGGAAAATGTGCAGTATATTCTGAATTATGTCTGTTTTAACAAACTGTTAAACATTCTTAAACTCGGGAATATTTCGACAGAAGAGTTTATACCCTTCTAAATGACGTTAAAAGCAAAAGTTTTAAAATTGGAGAGTGTAGAATTTGTGCTCCTAAATAGTCTAGTGCTAAAAAGATCAACTAAAAGCCCTTAAGTAGATGGATCATAAAAGAATAAGTGTCCCAAAATAGCACTCGAACATTGCACACCTAGATTTCTCGTTCGGAGTAAATAAAAAGTCAAAAGAATTTTAATTGTGCGATCCATTTACGAAAAAAATGCGGTATGATGGTTCTTGAGGCTCCAGTGCATTTTGTACGTGATTACATGCCACTGGATTGGACATGTGGGACCGGTTCCATAGCCGCCACAATCGCCAGATTTCTGTTGGATTTTTTTACCTTGGGATCATCTCAAGGTATCAGGGTATCGAGACGCAGATACTACATAAACAGACTTGGTTTTTCGTCTGTATGCTGATTGCACTTCAGTGGGACCGCGCTGCTGCGACGTCTATACCATTCCACGCCTCGCTCGAGTCTGCCTCAATATAAACGTAAGACTCTTTAAACACTTGCCTTTTTAAATATATGCAAACACTGCTGTTGTGTTAAATATGCTGTTTTACCTACCATGTGTGTGAGGTCACACTGTCTTTCGTATTTTTCTTGTAAGCTATGGATTATACAGGTATAGTTCTTCTGTCCTCCCATCAAAGAATCTAGCTATTCAGAGTTCGGGCGTTATTTTTGAAACATCCAGTATGAAGATAATGTTTTGCTTTGCTTAGCTTTTGGAGGCTTTTGTGTTCTTGCTTGCCATGAAATCCCTGACACTTCTATTAAACGTATACCATTTATGGTTTTTATCTTTAATTTTGTTTGTACACCAGTGTTTTACCTCTATTTCTTGTTTATTGCAGCGACAAGCAATATAAATGATGATTTGAAGTAACAGTTTGTACAGAAGTGTGCTATTAAGAAGAGGAAAGAAAATTGTCTGATCTTAAAGAGGAATTTTCTTTGTGAATCGACTGATTTCTTCGTCCCGAAAAGTTGGATTAAGTACCTCTTGGACACCTAAATTTAGGTTTAACGAGCTTTTGAAGAGAGAACGTCGTATCTGAAGCACAAAACTATTAGTTTTTGTATGGTTTTAGTAACGCATCAATTACGGTGATCATAGTAATAAAATATACAAAAATGGCTTCACGTTCCTATTCCAAGAAAGAAGGCGCGGAATCTGTCGAAAGGAAAAGATCATTCAAAACTCCTACCGGAAGATCAAAAAATGAATCTAGTAAAATTATAGATGAGAGGTACGTTGAAGCATCCGTGTCGGAGCCTTTTCAAGATAATGATAGTGAATCAGAGTCATCGGAACTAGAAAATTTGCTTGACGTACTCGAAGATTACGACTCTGACGATGAAAACCAGTCATCCAGTCCAGAAGTAGACAAGGAAGATGTAAATGGATACTTAGAAGGAAAAGTAGGCGATGATATCAATGCGAAAAAGTGGCTGGAAGGATGTTCAGGACTGGATAACGTAGAAAAATCTGAAGTAATAATAAGGTTAATATACGAAATATTTTTGGTTGAAAATACTGAATGTGATCCAGAGAATAATGTTACAGAAAAAGAGAATAAAACTGTCAATTTTGATCCACTAGGAGTATTTGAATTGATTGTAAAAGTGAATCGTTTCTTTTTAGCGAAAGACCGTAGGAAGCTTGTAGAAGCTGTTTGTCTAAGTGGTAATGTGATATTGTTGGAAATGATTTGTCAAAGAGAGATGAAAGATGCAAGACACACAGCTTGGGTACATGATAAATATCCATGGAAGGGGGAGTTTACTGGTTATGAAACACTGATTGATTTGCTACAATTTGTACTTGACCAGCGATGTTCTCCTCAAATAGTACGATGTATTGCGGAAAAAGTATTTGGATGGCATCATAATGTCTTGAACGGAAGAAAGTACCTTACAAACTTTCAAACTCAAAATATGGAAGACGGCTTTAATCAAACTAGTTCTATTGCAAGCTGTTTAAAGACAGCAATACGATTGGGTTACATTGATACGGTGTTATTAATGTTAAGCGGAGACATATATCATTGTATCCACTTGATGAAGGAAGAAAACTTTCAAAAGGAAAGAAGACTTCGAGAAGCTCTTGATGTGGTAAAAGAAACGGTTGCAAATGTAATGGGTTCATGGGCGAAAGAACTTTGCAAAAATGAAGTAAAAGATTTATTAAATATAGGAATAGAGATCGACATAGAAAAAAAGACGAAAAAAGACCTTACAGATGAACTAGAATATCATGAAGTAGTGCTCTCTGAAGATGAAAAAGAAAGCAGAGGAAAATTAGAAAAAAGGCTATATAAAGAATTGGGAGCAAAAGTAAGATTAAGGAGAACTGTAGTAGGTGCCTTAATATCGACGTTGTTTTTTAATTATCGAAATGAACTGGTAAAATTACTAATTGAGAAAAAACCTTTTAAACTGGGAATCTTGCGCCATGATAAGAATGCCAGAGAAGAACAAATCGAGGAATTGAATCGTAATGTGTACAGTAAAAAACTTGTACAAGAGAAGGTGTTAAAATCAATCGAACTATTGAATTCGAGTTCTCATTTAAAACATAACTGGTTCTTTAGAGAAGTATTAGAAAAGGTTGTGAATGAAAATTTAGATAAATTACGGGCAGTTTGTGTTACTCTGTGTAAAGGGCCAATGGAAGAACTGCTAAACAGCGAGGAAGCTAATGAAAATTCTGTAAAACCCAGTCGTATAAAAACGTCACCTAAAATTGATCCTCCAAGAGTTAACATTGCTTCTCTCTCTGTGGGAGACTTGGAAAATTTAGTAAAAGCGATAAAAGGATTGAAAGATCCATTCTTAGTAAAGGCTGAAATATTAATGATTGCGAAAGGGCTTGTCAGGGGTGAAGTGCCCTTTTTTAGTGGATTGTCAAGGAGAACTATAATTAACCTTAAAAACAAGACCGACAAAACGGATAGTGAAGCCAAGGATTTAAAAAAGAATGTGTTTATGGTAATGGAAAAAATAAAGAGAAGAATCTATATTATTGGTAATGGTGGGGATCGCATAGACGCAGAAGATATATTTCACCATTTTAAGGTAATTAATAGCGAACTGGAAAGGAAGCACAAGAGAGAAATTGTAGAACTTGTATGTCGAAGTGATAATGTGATGTTACTGGAAATGATTTGTGAACAGGAAATGAAGGATGCTGAGCATGAAGCTCGGATGTGTGACAAACACCTAAAGGAAGGTAAGCTTATTCAGACAATTATTAATGTACTAAGGGAAGATCCAATAGAATTGTTTTATGACCTTTCATTCCCTATGAGAACTAAAATTCTGAATTTTTTTGGTATAAAGCCCTTGAGATTAGATGCAGAAAAGAGCGTAATTAAGGAACCACAAAATAGTACTGAATCTAGCAGTGTTCCATTGTCACGAATTGAAGCTTCAAAAGCTAAAAGTAAAGTTATAATGCGAAACTATGAAAAAACTGAAGAATCTTACGATGCAAGCGACAGGCATTGCTATTTGAACACTCCAAGTAATTCTTTGAAGATTGGAACAAGGGTTAACGAAGATTCACAGGAGAAGCCCTTGCTAACTACTACACCGAAATTAAACGAGTTAATCACTCCTGATCTACCAGAAATCGATCACTTGATGGAAGTTCATCACGAAAGATATAAACAAAGATTATTAGATAAGATCTTTGATTTCGGTACTATTGCCAGTCATCCTTACTTGCAATGTTCCGGTAGAATATTGGAAAATCTCTCTCCAATGAATCGATCGCGGTATTTAGACTTTAGCCATTCAGGAGACAAAGACATTGCTACAATTGAATCATACGAGAAGGGAATTAGTCTACTAAAATTAGGGCTGGAAAAAAGTGGTAAAAAGGAAATTAGGAAGGCAGCAGGTAAGGGTCTTCCACATGCAAGATATGCATTTGCAATAATAACGTTCAAAGAAGTCGTGCAGTTTAACAATGGTAAATCTAAATTTTCTCCAAAAGACATCAACGGGGCTGTACAATATATGCAATGCGTAAAACAGGAGTTCTTTCCTTTACCTAGTTTTATACTTGGAATAATGCAAACATACAATCAAATATTTGTTGACGACCAAGTGACTTCAGCGCGTCAGTGTTTTATTGATGTTTTGAGAGGCATTAGATATAGCGAAAGTAGTCCACCTAAACTTGTTGTAGCGAGGAAGTATATTGTAAGGGAAGATGAAAGTGACGAGTATTTCAAGTGGATAGTCCAAGCTTCAAAATATGAGTTGGCGAGAGATATGCTTTTGCATTCAGAAGATCTTTCAAGTGCAAAGTCTTTGTTTATAGAATTATCTTTAGGTGCTTTTGTTGATGCAAAATGCTTGTATGCACTTGCACTTCTGAAAAATGCGTTTCGTGATGTTGAAATATTTAAAAAGGAAAATTTTGTTCACGCTTATGGTCTTCTCCAGCAAGCCATCGATAGTGGACACAAGGAAGCAATGTTTTTCTTTGGGATTTTGCCTTTTCGACACGAGTTTATGCTTCTTGATAAAGAAAGTCGGATTGGCAAGGGAAAGGCATGTTTCGATTATTTAGGACAATACTTAGTAACTTGTGGTGAAGATGGGGATTTTTGCAAAGATGCGGCGATTCTTATTGCAGCAGAATATGTAAAGGAGAGAGGATCGTATGTAACCTATGACGAAGAAAAGGCAAAGATTATTTTGAAAGAGTACAACTGTCTTCGTAAATTACAAGAGCTAGAAAAGAAACTGCAAAATCTAAGAGAAAATATATTGCCTAATGTGTTAAGTGCACTGAAACAAGTATACAGTGAACTGAAGAAAAACGAAGTACTACCTTCTCAACCATTGTCATCTGCAGTGAAAGAGCTACTCGATGCATTGCAAGGTAGTTCACTAAATGTTCAATCACCCCTACTACAGCCTATACTGAAGTTATTGCATCTGATGTCTACTAGTGGTCTACGTTTTCTGCTTTTACCTCTACAACAGCTATGTGAGGTTTTAAAATCGGAAGTTGAAAGTCAATCACATTGTTCTGAAATACTAACACCACTACAAAATCTACTTTCAACGTGTTTTGAATTACAAATAGAGTGTGGTAGTAGTATTTCTCGTATACCCTCTAAAGCTATGCAGGGTTCTACTCTACTATATCCGACTACGAGCACAAAAAGATGTGGTTCCTTCTCGGATTTTGGATGCGATTCTAATTATAGGCTTAATCCTCCAAGTGATCAGTTGGCAAGGAATCGCAGCGAGTCAAAATAATTATCAATCGAATCGGAGGAGCATTCTGCTAATAACAGAGAAATTAATTTTAACCAAGTATATTGGAACTTGGTGAAACCAAAAAAGAAATTACAGTATAAGAGTAAAGTAAGACTTATTTAGTGCTATAAGCAGTTTCACCAAGTTCGGACATGCATTGATCAAGGAACTAACACTTTACTAACTCCAGTATGATATTCTGTTAATTTATAGTAGTAACATTTTCCCTCTCGCCTTTCAGATTTGTTAGTTTTATCAATTCTTATCACTAACCACGTTGCACCGGAAAGTGATGAAACTAGAGAGGTTTGGAGAACCAAAAGCAATCAAATGTCAACAGTGAAAGAATCTGGCTATTTACATGTAAAAGTTTATCGCATTGAGATAATTGGACACCACATTGCTCTTTGCTGTCGGGAAAGGTCCCTCCGCCACTGTAGAATGCCAGCGAGAAATGAAGAAATTTTGATGAAATTAGTGCTGCAAGAAATATGAAATTTACAAATCGTCTATTAAATGACGTTGGTTATTTGGCATATCAAGCTGCATGCAATCACGCAGACTACTAGAAAATCCAGGAGAGAATATTATGCTATTATGATTTACTGAGTAATAACTTGGAAGGGAAGAGGTCTATTGAAGTGTCCATTTATCACTACAAAGCTCAAGAGTTCAGACATTAAGCAGTCTTGACATTGCTCAGTTTGCAGTTCCCAAGTTGAATTCCACGTAACAATTTAGAGTTAGAACATTTTTACTGTCTGTATCATTATCCGCAGTCTAACTAAAGGTCTCTAATTCAATACTGCCTCTATTTGAGTTAGCACACACACAATGTATAGAATTACTAAGGTTAGAAGTTAAGTTTGTACAACCCACGACTCTCTTTAGATGGAATTTGACCGATTTAACACCAGCTTCCTAGAGTCCTCCAAAACGTGGACTCAAAGGTGGTATAGCATGCCATTCAATTTCCTGTTGAGAAAGAAAAATAACATACCTTCTCCTCACTCGTAATTTTGGACAAATGTTTAAATAGTTCTTCTAATTTCCTTTTAGTCCCTATAAAATTAGTGCCATTGTCCGAATGTATATGCTTAGGAGTGCTCCTTCGTGAGCAAAACCTTTTTAATACAGTAATAAAAAGTTTCGGACGTATAATTACTTACTAGTTCTAATTCCTTGGTGGCAAAACAGACATATATAACAATGTACCCCTTTGTTGTTTTAGCTCCTGTTTCTCTAGATTTTAATACAGAAACCGGACCTGCGTAGTCAATTCCACAACAGTAAAACGGTCTTTTAAGAACTACTCTATCCTTAGGAAGATCTCCCATTCTTTGTTTGTTCTAAATCTGCAACATTTTATACAATTATATACACATTTCTTAATTAAACTTTTAACATTTACAATCCAATACTTTAAGCGTAAAATACACATTAACAAATTACCACCTGCGTGTATATTTAAAGTATAATACTTTACTATTAGATTACTTAGTTTATGCCGATTAGGCAGTATAATTAGATGCTTTGTATCATACTGTAATTGTGCATTTTGAAGCCTACCTCTCACCCTGACCAACCCGTCCTCATCAATAAATGGACAAAGAGCTGCTAGTGGGTTTTTTCTAGGCAATGACTGCTTTAACTTTAAGTATTTAATTTCACTATTAAAATATACATTTTGCACATGTAATCTAACCATATTGCTTGCAACAATTATTTCCCTTGCCGTTAAAGGTTTTATTTTACCTCTGGGACGCTTTTTTTCTTACCATATTTGCAGTGCTGCAAAAATCTAAGACAAAATGCCAAAATATTAATTATCTTTGAAAAGGATTAATGTTTGTCAAACAACAAATCAATATCATTTTTGTAATATACAGAAAATATAAATTTTCAGAAAATAAATATAAATATATATACAGAAAATAATATAAATTTGTAATATACAGCTGGATTCTCTTTAGATTTAACATAACGCCATTGCTTACAAGGTATGATATCCAAAATTTCAGATGTCTTATTGGCGACAAACTGCTTCCAGTTTCTGGGAGGTGATGATAGCCAAGATAAGACAACCTGTGAATGAGTCCAAGAATAAACATTAATAACATGATCCTTTAAACCATTACACAAAATTGCAAAAAGTCGTCCCAATAATAAAGCTCCATTCAACTCTAATCTTGGAATACATATGGGCTTGAGAGGAGCGACTTTGCTTTTTCCTCCCAACATCGTAACTTCTCAACAATTAGTTTCTCTATTTAATGCACCGCATAGACGACACAAGAGTAAGCTGCTTCCGATGCATCTGAAAATCCATGAAGAGTTACTTGCTTAGTTGTAATTTGAAGCCATTTTGGAATTGATAAACGGCAAACTTGTTGAAATTCCATTTGAAATTTTTCCCATTTAAGTACAAAGTGCTCAGGTAGAACATCATCCCAATCGAGTCTCAGTAACCATAACTGTTGATAGAAAATTTTAATATCGTGCAAGGCGAAAAACCCTTAGAGTCAGTCTTGCTGATTGGGATAAAAATGATCTTTTCTAATCTCTCCTTCAAATTTAAAATTTATATTGAAAATGAACCTATCTTCCTTAGAGTCCCAAATAAAAACCCAACGCTTTTGAGCAATTTTCAGGATGAATTTCCTCATTTGGTTCATCAAATTCTAGATATTTATATATATTGGTTAAAACATCTCGAGAATTAGAAAACTACTTTCGGAGGTGGAATCCTCGAGCATTGAAAGCTTCAATTTAAAGCTTGAATCAAAATAATTGCTTACTTATTAAACAATGCACCCGACATTAAATCGTCCATATAAAAAGAATTTTGAATTATATATACTGGATAGTTCAGGATTTGGGAATTCGCAGTCTAATGATACTTGGTGTGAACATCTAGTAGCCACAAATGGGGCCGATGCAGTACCATACGTTACTGTCGAAAGCTTATATTCAATATTAAAATCTAAAGACTTTCTTCAAACTATTTTTTGCAAGTTTTGATCATCCGGATCAATTAAAATTTGCCTATACATTTGCTTTATGTCAGCCGTAAAAATCTCATTTACTCCAAATCTTATAAGAGTAAAAATATCTGGTTGCAAAATTTACCACCTTCTAAGACAGTTTAATGAATTTGGGTTAGGAGGCTTGCATGACCCATTAAATACAACCCTAAGTTTCCTGTAATGCTATACTTTCTTTGAACAGTATGGCGAGAAAGAAAATAAGATTTTCCCATCTAGTTCTCTGTATTAGGCGACATATGATCTAATTTTTCATATTCTTCCATAAAACTCTTATATTCACACTCAAGTGCTGCATCGGATTTAAATTTATTTTTCATTGCTAATAACCTGGAAACTGCCAGCCCTCTTGTATTTCCCGATTAATATCTCTATTAACCACGAATATACTTTCATTATTAATTTTATAAGTTGCTTTAAAGTGATTTTCCCCAAATTTTTCCTCCTGTTAATGAAATCTTTTTAAGAGGTAATTCTTATGTTTGCCAAAACTTCTGTAATATAGAATCAATATTACACTCATTTTCAACTCTAATCAGATGCGATTGCATAAAAGGAAATTTACAGTTTCTTTGAATTTTACCTACTACAACCCAGCGAAAAATTGTGCTTTGAGCGATAGGTTGTCCTTTAGACCCGGTGATTTGGCCATCTCGCAAAATAGAAAAGAAACGCTCGAAACTTATAACAACTTAACATTCCGATGGTCTTGAAAAATCTTCATCCGCTAAAGGAATACCTTTTAAATCAAATTCCTTTATATTAACCCTTTCAATGGGAATTCGAGACGTAACTTTGTTTAATAGGTTCAGTCCTAGGAGAGTCCACACCCTTGGCGCGAATTATTTTGGTTGGCGATAATTGTGCCATCTTGGTAACCCTACTTTGATACAGTAGATATAGTAAACCTAACTATTTCTGAAATTTTCGTATTTTGTCGGTGGGCATTTCGAATTTCATTTTGTTTTGGGGAACCGGGCTGGAATGGTTGCTTGTGTGAAGGAATATATCTTAGAATTTTTTACTTTGTTGAATGCGAAAGGTAAGAAAGAATTGATTGAATGGTGTATGAAGGAAGGATTGATTGCTTCGAGTTATGAATGTCCTAAATGTAATGATCGGCATGATGTAACATGGTCGGCAATAAAACGTTTTCTTCAAAATCGTACCAGCCACACCGAATGTATGTTTGACCATTACCTCGCATAAGAACTACGGTTGCGCTCACACGATCATTCGCTAAAGGCTGAAGTACACGGGGCGTGTTTACAAGCTACAAGCCGGCGAGTAAGAAGCCGGCGAGTTGGCGAGTGCGCTAGTTGTCAAGTACACATAAACATTCCACTCGCTCAGTAGCCAAGTAGCTGGCACGTGGAAATATACTGTTTTAGTTGATTCGTAGTGGTTTCCTGTTGACAAAATGAAGTGGAATGCGAATAACATTTCGTTGTTTTTACAACTGTATCAACAGTTTCCGGCATTGTGGAACATTAAAGATAAAAATTACTGCAACAAATCGTTGAGGGATACGGTGTTTAAACAACTAATGTCTGAACTGGAAGAAAATCAGTTGTTGGGGCATATGGATAATAAGCAACTTAAGGCAAAAATTAAGTCCATTAAAGATGTCTACAGAACGGAGTTAAATAAAATTGAGAAAAGTAAAAAGAGTGGATGTGGGGTAGATGACGTTTATGTGCCAAAACTAACCTGGTTCAACGAAGCATGTTTCCTGAGTGAGGTTTCGGCAACAAGAAGCAGTCAATCAAATTTGGTAAGTAAATGTATTTACATTTTATTTTTAAATTTGATTACAAAAAATACATTCTTTAAGGCCTTTTTAGTCCAAGTTTCTCCCATTGCCATGGTAGAGGATTTTCTTCAGTGAAATATTTCATGAACTGTTGTCTGATCTGTATTGCTGTTCTGTTAGGATTGTTGCTGCCCAGTGAGGTCACTGGTCGTAAGGTGTTGGCATTTAACCTCCACTGACCAGGTGTTACTTCTCCTGTGTTAAAATCTTCTCTGTCCAGTGCATGTTGTGGCATATAGTGGCCTGGGGAAGTCTTTCGCAACCAGTTATGCAAACTGCAAGCAGCCAAAATAACTCTATCGATGGTGTCGGGTTTCAGCTCAATTGCTTTTGAGAACACTCGAAAACGCCAGGCAAGTATGCCAAAAGCATTCTCTGAAACTTCCCTGGCACGGGATGTGCGATAATTGAAAATTTTCTCTTCATCACTTAATCCATGTTTACTGAAAGGCTTCATAAGATCGGGTCTTAGAGGGAAAGCATCATCTCCGATAATAACATGGTCCTCAGGAAACCCAATTGCTTTATTTTCCATTGCAATGTTCAGAGAACTATTTCTGAACACTGCACTGTCATTGGCTCTTCCATTTCCTCCTACATCAACGTAAGTGAAGCAATAATCAGCATCCACCATAGCAAATAGTATTATGCTGTAGGTTTTCTTATAGTTGTAGTATACTGAACCTGAACCAGGAGGTCTTTTAATAAGAACATGTTTACCATCAATCGCTCCACAGCATCTAGGGAAATTCCAACGTTGGAGGAAAACCTTTTCAATTTTTTTCCACTCTTCAACAGTTGTGGGTACCTGAAAATGAAATATAGTTTATAACAACTTTTTTGATACGGTATTAGTCCAGTCAGTGACGGTTTTTAATTTCCTTCTTTGTAATAGCTAATTATATATTTGTATTATATTAAGGTTTGCTTTTACATTGGGGAATTTTGATTAAGAGGCTAATTACAAATTTTCATGAAAATCAATGCTACTCTAAAACATTAGGAGGTACAGTAGAAATGAGGCTCAAGTACGAATTATAGCATGTTCTTGCCTACATTACTACGAATTATAGAAGTTACGACGAACTGAGCCCATCTGGGCAGCGAAATTACTACGAAATAAGGAGGGAACCGTAATACAGTATTTTTACTGTCATTGACTGGACTATAAATAATGAATAAAAATTAAATAAAATTATTAGTAGTTTTTGTCCTTTTTTAGGTTGCAAGCCAAACTGATATTGCAGAAAAAGATGAGGAAGGTAACTCTATTGACCAAGATGAGCCTGACATCGGGGGAGAAATCACTCCTCAATCATCTGAAATTATGAAGCCACCTCAGCAGCCGAAAAAAAGGTTAAAAAAAATCAGATAGTATACCAGACAAAGAAATAGCTCAAGCTATCCAAAAATTAGATGAGATAGCAAACAAATCTACTGAGGACAAGCCATATGACCTGTTTGGCAGGTATGTCGCATCAGAAATGCGTCAGCTACCTAATCGGGCAGCCATCCTGCTACAGCAGGAGATACAAAATTGTATCACTCGTTGTAAGTTAAACACATTGGACAATGAATCAGTTCAACATCAATATGACAATTTTCCTTCATTGCAATCTCCTCAATCAATAGCGTCCGTTTGTTCTTCAAACGAGGAAGAGGACATATTAAAAGAGCAATGATAAATACGTTTGCAAACATTTAATTAATATATTATGTATCAAAAGCATTTCATTTTGTTCAAAATAAATTTTTAAATACAAGTTTTGAGATTGAGAAGTGTATATTTACCATCCTTTTCTATATTTCAAACCAACGTTACTTAATACAAGGGCAAAATGTTCATTCATGCAACTTTTGAAAATAAAAATAAGATAAAATATTTACACTTACATTAATAAATGGACGAAGCACGCAACAAATCTCCGTAAGTACATGTGGTAAGAACCTGGATATTGTTGTTTCTGGAACTCGAAACAGGTACTCCAAAGATTTAAACGAATCACCAGTTGCTAAATATCGTAAAGTTATTTCTAATTTTGTGGTTACTGGAATCGCCATTCTCATTGTCGTGTCCTGCTTTGACAACTTTCCGCGAACCATTTCCAGTAGCTCATCAAACTGTTCACCTGTAATTCTTAACATATTTCTATAGGCTGTATGGTCTTCGTTCTTCAGCTCTTTCAGTAATGTATGTGATGCACCATATTCAGTACGTCTTCCTACCCACGGTTTCACCCACACTTTCCTCTTCTTCCGTTTCGCGTTTTGTCGTCTAATTAACTCTTTTTTAATCACTTTTGATAGAACTAAAACTCCCGATAGAACTAATTCCTCCGACATTTTCAAGACCGTTCTACTCGTTGCTTCTGGACAATCCACAAGCTACTGTCAGTACACTTGGCTAGTTTACAATCTAAATCGCTCAAAAGCCGGCGAGTGGCGTGTAAAGTCGCCGGCAGAGTCAACTTTTTCAAGAGCTTTTTTAAAAGCAGCTTTTAAGCGAGTGCGGTGAGTACACTGGGCTAGTTTACGAGATGCTTGTAAAAAACCCGGCTTGTAGCTTGTAAACTCGCCCCGTGTACTTGACCCTTTAGCGATGAGACCTTTAAGGCATTTTTAAAATATGTTACGCAGTACCCTCCACTCGGAAAGGATCAGCAGTAAGAAAGTGCTGTTTTTATATTTTAATCTTAAATGTTTAATTTCTGTATTGTTTACATATATTTTCATTATGCATCCACCTTATCCCCCTTGCCGACATTGTCGGGTTCGCTTGGCGCCATCTTGTTCTGTCTTGGCGCTTTTTTCGGTTTGTTGCCAAGGGTGTGGGCTCTCCTAGGATTTTACCGTTTAATATATACGCTTTAATTCAGTGTTTCTCACTTTCAATACTGGCGCCCCCCTTTTCAAAAACAATTTTTATCGCACCCCCTTCATTAATAATGTACTGAATGCAATAATGCACTTTGCTGCTAAAGCAACAATCTTTATTATGAACCGTACAAATTCATGACATAAGTATTAAATTTTGTTTGTTACTTTAAAGCAAAAAATTTAAGTAATAGGATAATTATGTTATTTTTCCTTTCTCTAATTTTTAAATTGGAACATATTGCAAAATGTGGTGGTTGCTTAGAAGACAAAATATTTATATCAGCTAAATATAGAAAAAGAACTCGGAGGGTCAATTTCTAATCATAAGCATTCCTTTGAAAACTTTGCACTGTAAAACAAGCCCATGGAAGTCGCTAATACTTATTAAACTTGTTCTTAATTTAGTAATTAATTAGTTATAAAATACTCTGTGCAGAGCACTGACACATTAAAAGTATACCGGCTGAAGTACCCGCTCTTTGTACGAGTTCATTTATAAGAAAATAAAACATTGATATATTCGCTGAATTGTAAGGAGAGTAAAGCAAAGTGCGCGACAATGTTTACAAAAATGTAAAATGGATTTATTTTAAATAATTGCTCCAATTATTAGTTTTAAGCGAACTGTAATTTTAAGCCTCAGATTTAGCATTTAGAATTGATGTTGAATAATGAACAATAGTATAAAATTCCGATGAAGAATAATTGTATTTTTAATATTTAAAGCGAAAAGACTTCAACACATGTTTTAACTCTGGAGCCTCGCGTACTGCATACTAATAGTCCAGCGGGGTTATTGAGTCACCCCAATTCTTTTTTTATAATTATTTTTATAGTACAAAATAAAAATCGTAATTCCAGTGGATAATTTAATTAAGAAACTATACTCACCTACTTTCAAAGACATTAAATATTTCGGAAAAAAAGTTATCACACCGGGAACTCAGTCAAAACAAGTATCTGAAGATTGTAAAAAAACTTTTTAACTCCCAAAAAAAGAGGGCGATATGTGACAAATATATTTTAGTTCACGTTAAGACTGTCAAAGGGGAGGATAGTGTTAGGGACATTGGTAACAATTAAACACTTTTGCCAGAATTACCGATTTCATTCACTCTGTGCTCAGCGTGACCGCTCCCGGATTAAAAGTGTATTTTTATTACGTTATGGATGTTTTAAAAATATGTAAAACGTTTTTCATTATGCTTTATATGTTTGGGAATACTCGTAAAAAATCAATGTTCTCTGTGGTTTTCCAAAAAATCATTAGAATGTTTTAAAAGGAAAACAGCACAGCAGAAATGGTTATTTACAACTTCCCTAAATGAAAACAAATACACACACACACACACACGTAAGAACAGGGACGTAACTAACCGTACAAGTTCGAAACTCAAACGGCAGAAATACATTCTGCTGCCTACAGCTTATGGCAATAATATATAGTAGTGATGATATTTTTCTTTCTAAAATTTATTTATGATTATGGGTTTAAGTTTTGTTTTTCTCTGAAAGAGTAGCATTTCGGGGGTTTGAAAAGGAAACTTAATAAAAAGTCTCTCATCAAGGATTACAGCAAATCAAATAAAATGTTTTTTATTTGGTTATAGTATCAAAGATAGCTAATTAGGTTCTGAAGTAGAAGCTTTTATTTTTGAAGTCGTAATATTGCAGATGATATATATAAATTATATCAGTGTAAATGTGTATTTTTTCTATGATTAAGGAAGTATTTTGTTTTAATTCTTTCCAGTAAATAATTTTTTCTTAATCTTTTTTTTCAATATGCTCTCGCCCCCCTTGTAAGTTTATCACGCCCCCCTGGGGGCGCACCCCACAGTTTGAGAAACACTGCTTTAATTAACTGATCCTCGCAGAGATCTTGACCCGATTTTTAAGCCCACTGAGCCACGTGTGGTTCCTGCTTGAATTTCTCTTATTCCGCTAAGAGAACCTATTATTACATCTCTTTAATCCCAAAATGTTAATAACATTTTCACTAATAAAACTAAATTCGGATCCACTATCCAGTAACTCTCTAAATAAAAATGAACCTCCTTCGTTATTATATAGCAAAACTTTTGCTGTAGGTAAAAACTATGCACATTTTGCATTATTTACAGAAGTACTAGAGTTAAGCATCGCATTTATACGGCATCTAATTCTGTATTAGATTTTTCTTGTTGGCAAACATTTTCTTTAAGGGTATTTATTATCTTGTTTGCGATTAGCATTAGTATTTAACAAAAATGCTCTACTACGATTAGAATCTTCATGTAAAAAAGTTATGTTTACCTTGACATATAATGCATTTTAAATAATTATTAGGACAATCCTTAAGCGCTTGTTACTATTTAAACACAAGAAACAATGATAATTTTTCTTTGTGAAGTTCTTCCGAGCAATTAAATCAATAATTTTTAAATGTCATGCATCTAAATAATTTATGTACACCTGAACATTTTAAACAATTATTAGATTTACTTCCTGGATTATTTTTACAAGAAATTAAATTAGACTTAGCAGGTACTCTAGTATCAGAATTATTACAATTCATTAATTCCTGAGATGAACATCTAACATTTAAAAATTCCTTTAAAGTAGGAAAATCCTTCTCGGCGGTTTTAACCGACCAGTCTTTTCGTTTCTGTGTCTAATTTTTGCATTAGTATTTGAATTAACCAAGGGTTTCTGTTCGTTGCTTCAGTTCCCAATAATAATCATCATAATACTAAAATTCATATTTATACTGACAGTCTCTCCTCTATTCTCTTTCTTAATAATCTTACAAATAAATCCAGTTATCTCAATTCCATTAAATTCAAATTGTTTCAATTCAGAAGCTACTACAATCTTTACTGGGTCAAAGCTCATAACAATAACCTTTATAATGATTACGCCGATTTTTATGCAAAACAGGCTGTATATGATGGCGAAGTGTTTTCGGTTCTCGCTCCTTCCTCTCCAGTTCCTTAAATAAATTTATCCTAGTCTTTTTTTGGACCTCCTCTTGGAATTATTGCAATACTGATTAAGGGTCAAGCGCTTTTCAATAATCCTAAATTAAACATTCTTCCCATTTCTAAATATCTGGTCCATTTTCTAACTAATCACGGGCCTTTCCCCGCTTACTTGCACAGTGTTAATTTCACTTCTAAATTTAGTGAAAAACGATACTAATAGGTAAGAAAACTAAATTTTCTCTTACCTTCAAAATTTCCGGGGATGAGCCTCTTTGCCGTATATCCTCTCTGCTGACGACGTGAAAAAGAGAGAATGCGCAATCTTCAAAAAATGAAACTTGAAAATATTTTTTAGTTTTTTAATTATCGACACACACACACACACAAAACAAAACTATAAACTAACACTACGACATATGACAATTAAATTAAAAAATTAAAGAAAACATGTGTATCCCAAAAATGGGCCGTGAAGAGAGTTCTATCAGTCTGTACTCAGCAAATCCTTTCGTCCGTCTGCCTTGTTGCCAAAGAGAAAAAGTTCTTTTTCAATGAATTTCTGGGAGTGGGCGTGGACAGATTGATCGGAATATGACATCCTCCCATCTTTGAGTTGTTAAGGTTGACAACTCAAAAGTTTCTAAAGTTCAAGTCTCTTAGGAGGTCTTAGAGTTCGTCCTCGTCGAGAAGTAGAAATTTCTTGGTTCTTTTGATCCTTTTGAATTCGTTCACGTAAGTCACTTGCCTCAGGAAGATTGACTTCTAGAGGGTAAAGTTTCTGGATTGGTCTGATGAAGTTGCCAGAAGGTGTTTTTACCTCTACTACGCGAATTCTACCATCTTTTCCTGGAAAAGATTTTATTATCTTTGCCATTGGCCAATTGATTCTTTTAACATCATTATCTCCGATTAGCACGATATCTCCATCTTTAACCGATGCTTCTTTGCGGACCTTTGAATAGTCTTTTAGCAAAACCCAAATATTCATTTCGGAATCTGTTTCTTAAGTCTTTGCGTATCTTCACTCGGTAAATAAATCTTCTTTCTAATTTCTTGGAATCTATCATATCAAAATCAGGAACTCCAATTTCGCGAATTTCTTGAAGAAACATGGCTGGAGTTAGGGCAACTAAATCTTTAGGATCTTCTGAAAGGTAAGTAATGGGTCTGGAATTAATTATGCTTTCTGCGTCACATAATAAGGTGTTTAGTTCTTCTTCATTTAAGCTTGCTTTTCCAAGAACTTTTCTAAGTACGTTCTTCAACATTCCCACTAGTCGTTCCCAAAATCCTCCCCACCAAGGGGCTGATGGAGGGCTGAATTTCCACTGAATTTTTATCTTAAGAGCGAAATCTTGAATCTTATCCCAATCAATAGAATTTAGAGCGTTGAATGTGCCGACAAAATTTTTTCCATTATCGGAATAAATCGTAGTAGGGCGACCTCTTCTCGCGATGAACCGGCGGAAAGCTAAGATGAAACTATCGGTCGACAAAGAAGTGATTAACTCCAGGTGGACTGCTCTATAGATCGCACATGTAAATAAAACAATCCAACATTTCTTGTTTTCCTTTAAAAAAAGTGGACCACATAGGTCAACTCCGCAAACTTCAAAAATAGCCGCGTCTCTCACTCGATCTTCTGGAAGAGGAATACTGACTGTTTCTAAAGGGCGAGCCGAAAACCTCTTGCAAGTTATGCAACTTCTTACTACCTGACGAATCGTTTTTCTACTCTTGATTATCCAATAACTTTCTCTGAGGTTTGACATTAACGTCGGAGTACCAGCATGCTCAAGTTCTATGTGTTTTTCCATAATCAGTTTTTTAACTAACTGATGTGTATTCGGTAGTAATATCGGATATCTGAAGGTTTCTAGGTCTTTCCTACAGGAAACTCTGGTTTCAACTCGAATCAATCCATCGTCTCCTTTCATTGTGTTCAATTTAATCTGTTTTTCTTCAGCTAAAGTCTGTAGTTGAATTTCTTTCAAAATAACTTTTCTGCTTCATAGAGTTCAGCAACTTCTAATTTTCCTTTTTTGGGATCGATCCGATTTTTCTTCAAGTTGTTACAAAATCGTAACACGTATGCCATGATTCGAACAATTTTTCCAAAAGATGATACGTCATTGAAGAATTTAAATTTGTTTGTCTCCGAATTGGTGGCGGAAGTGACTGTCTTTCTTTTTCAGCGTTAACGATTTCAAAGTCAGGATAAATTCCTTTGATCGGCCAGTCTTTTGGAGGACCTCTGAGCCAATCAGGCCTTCCCACCATTTTGATTTTGCCAAAACATTCACGCTGCATCCTCGAGAGGGAAGGTCTGCTGGATTTTTCGATCCCGGAACGTAGTACCAATCATCCGGATTTGAGAGGTTCCGTATTTCCTTGACTCTGTTTGATACAAAACAGCCCAGTTCTCCGATTTCTTTATCCAATAGAGAGCGTTAGTTGAATCTGACCAATAAAAAACTGGTAAAGATGGAAGTTTTAGATCTTCTTTCACAGTACGGGCAAGCCTTGCCCCATTGTGCAAGCAAGGAGTTCGAGTCTGGGTATTGAAATGGATTTCAGTGGAGCTACTCTAGATCGGGCTTGTACAAGTTGACATGAGGCTGAATTTTTATTTCCGCTTCTAAGAAATATACAAGTAGCATAAGCTGCTTTACTGGCGTCGCAGAACACGTGCAGACTTAAATTTTGCGAAGTCTCAGGATCTTCTATCATGCACCTTGGAACAGCAATAGCTTTCAAGCGATCGAGCTGATCTTTCCATTTTTGGAATTTTTGCCAAATAGATGCCGGTAGTTCGCTATCCCTAATTTGACTTTGAGTGTCCAACACTCTTGAAGCATTATTTTTCGGTATTAAAGTTACCGGACAAGTAAAACCAATAGGGTCAAATATCTTATGTACCAGCGATAATATTTTTCTTTTTGTTAGGATTTCATTTTTAGATTCGTGAACTTTTATGTCTACAGAGAGTAAATCTTGATCTAAGTCCCATTTTAGCCCTAAGACAGGGACGCTGCGTCTTTCTGTAGGAACGGTGTTTTCTGTTTGTGGGTCAAGATTATTATGCTCCCATCCTCTTAGTTCGAATTTACCTTCTTCCAAAATTTCTTGAGATTCAACGATCAGTTTATCCAGCTTTTCTTTACTGTTGACACTACATACTAAATTATCCACATAAAATGACTCTAAAGGGTGTGCGCAGTTTCTTTGTAGTGGTCAGGGGCATTCTTTAAGTGAAATTCTATTGTGGCTCCTAAAAGGAATGGGCTTGAAGGTATCCCAAATACTACTCTATTGTGTTGGTTAACAGTTATATTATCGTTTTTTCCCTTTTCCCGCCAAAGAAATCTCAGAAAAGGTCTATCTTGTTCTTGTAATCCAATTTGCAAAAATGCCTTTTTATATCGGCAATCACCCCAAATTTGCCGAATCGAAACCTATTTATCAAAGAAGGTATGAGTTCGATAAGATTTGGACCTTTTTCCAAACAGTCATTGATCGATGGGGAATTTTCTCTTTTGCCGACCCGTCGAAAACAGGGCGAACTTTAGTAGTTGAATTTTTCTTTGAATACCGGCCTGTGCGGCAAATAGTGTTCTTCGTCTATTTCTTGATGAGATTCAACCTTTTCAATTATATCTTCATTTTCCCACTCATTAAACACTTCCTCATAATCGCTTAATTTTCCAACCTTTTCTAATGATTTGACGCAATTCGCGAGTCTTTTTTTTCAGCTATCTTTCTGCAACTAGTAAGAGGGGGGTGATCTTTTATCCACGGCAAATTTACCATGTATCGGCCTTCATGATCCCTTTTAACATTTTCAAGAAAATGCAATTTAGCGGCTTCTTCTAATTCCCTTTTGACTGATTTTCCCCTAAATCTTTAATACCTATTGTGTCCAATCGCCATAATTCTGATATATCCAAATCGCTAACATGGAGAGAAAGCAATGTTTCACATCTACGAGTATTTTTCCCCAGATTCTCCCATCAGCGTCCAGCCTAAACGTGTATGTATGGCGACTAGATTCTCAGTTATTTGTTTGATTTCACCCGTGAGTAATCTTCCTGCAAAGTCAGCCCCAATTAACATATGTATTTCATTCGGATCATTTTCGTACAAGCACATATTTTCATTAAAACAAATATCACTTGCCAAAATACCAGAGTTTTTAATTTTATTGATAATCTTAGGGTTACTGATTTTTGGAATAGATACACAAATTTTTCCTTGATCCATAACATCTAAATCAAAAGAGAAACTCTTATCTATATTATTCACATTTACGCGGTATTTTTTGTGATCTTCCCTTTTTCAATGCCGCCAAATAATCCATGAATAATTGTATCTTCCCGTACACTCTAAATTCAAGGTAACAGCCAAGAATTTACTTGGGTAAGATTTTACAGACCCACTATCTATTAGCACTCTAACGTAATAATCTGATTTATTTACATTAATACACACAACCAGAGTTTGCAAAAACACTTGTTTCATAAATGATTTATTTACAAGTAAGCTACTACTAATTTCATCATTAAGCATATTACTGCCTGAAGATTTATGATCAGCAGTTTTTATTTCAGTAGCATAACATAAAATATCACAATGAAATTTCTTACAATTTTTACAAGTTATTCGCTCTGGACAATTTCGAGAGAGATGTGAACTTTTTTGATGCATTTAAAAGCAAAAACCATGTTTCATTAAAATTTCTTTTTTTCTTTTTTGCAATGGTAACGAAAAACAAATTGACACTTGGAAGAGTCATGCATACTATTATCGCGCTTATACTCCTCACAAAAATGCATGATAAAAAGTTTTGTCTTTTTTTTCAACTGTCAATAATTCTGCAGCAGTGAATACATTTTTTTTCTTTTTTATTGCTTGATACCGGATATGTGAGTCGCCGCGGCGGCGGCTGTTCTCGGAGAGAACATTTGTTTGTCTTTGAGGTCGAGTGTATTTCAGAGTGAGTCATGATTTGTGAGCGTTCTGTCGCATTTAATCTTTCAATTAAAAACTGTAACAACTGATCTAAATCATATTCAGAATCACCAGTCAATTTGTTGAATTCAAAAATTAAATTGGGGTAGTAATTTTATCAGCATAGGCGTTAGAATATTACCGTAAGTTTCAGAATTAATTCCCAGAGATTTTAAACTTCTGATTTCGCTTTGTACTTGATCAAAAAAAATTCTGAATAACACAGGGTCTCTTGCATTCTTTAAAGGGGGGATTCGAAATAAATTGTTCATATGGGTATTAATTAAAATATTCTTTTTTCCAAAACGGGATATCAATATTTCTATGGCAGCATCATAATTTTCGGGTGTTATAGACAAACCATCTATTGAATTAAGGGCAGATCCTTTCAAATATGTTCTCAAATATATAAATTTAGTAATTTTGTCTAGGGATTCATTTTTATGTATCGCGGTTTCGAATGTATTCCAAAAGGTGAGCCATTGAGAATTATCTCCATAAAAATGATTAATTGTCAGCTTCGGTAATTTAACATTAGCTTTTCTGGAACGAAATTCTGAGTTAACACTTCAGGTGCTACTTTCGATGTTGTGGAAATTTCCGTTGAATTGTTTTTGATAGCTCCCGTATTTTCTTTCCTGCTCGAAATGTCCATGTTATTATTTTGTCTCGGTATTCTGTAGCGCTTTTTAGTTCATTATCTAGCTCCGTAATATCGACGGCATTTTCTATTTCAGTGTTTATAGCGTTTAGATCCTCAGAATAAATTTTAATGTGTTCTAAAAGTTCTTCCAAAGCATCTACAGAAACTTCAGGTTTATTGATTTCGGTTTCTATATTTTTCACAGTTTTTGTGATGGTCGTTCTTACACTTGCGCGTTTCTTTTTTAATTTATTCATAGCGTCGTCAGCCATTGTGTGTGTGTGTATTTTCTCTTTTCTTTTATGAAAATCACAATATTAGGAAAATAACATATCACATAGCAAATAGTTCAAAAATCAAAGAGCTCAAAAATCCCGGCAGGGATGCCAGCTGTTAAATTCACTTCTAAATTTAGTGAAAAACGATACTAATAGGTAAGAAAACTAAATTTTCTCTTACCTTCAAAATTTCCGGGGATGAGCCTCTTTGCCGTATATCCTCTCTGCTGACGACGTGAAAGAGAAAATGCGCAATCTTCAAAAATGAAACTTGAAAATATTTTTTAGTTTTTAATTATCGACACACACACACACACACACAAAACAAAACTATAAACTAACACTACGACATATGACAATTAAATTAAAAAATTAAAGAAAACATGTGTATCCCAAAAATGGGCCGCGAAGAGAGTTCTATCAGTCTGTACTCAGCAAATCCTTTCGTCCGTCTGCCTTGTTGCCAAAGAGAAAAAGTTCTTTTCAATGAATTTCTGGGAGTGGGCGTGGACAGATTGATCGGAATATGACACACAGGTTCAATCTCCTTCCCTCTCCAAATTGCCTGTGTGGGTCGCCTAGAGACGCCGACCATTACGTATTCCACTGCCCCTTCACTTCTGATCACCATCTTGTTAACCCCAGCCCGAACGCTCTCCATCCTTGGGTCAACTCTATTATTAATAATCGTGCAATTCACAATAAATTAATTTCCTGCTTTGCTATTTCCAAATCCATATGTGATAATTTGGCTTAACTTTCCCTTTTCCCTCTTCGGTTCTTGCTATTCCTTTAAATCTTTTTGTTCCCCTCCCATAATTTTTTTTTTTGCAGCTTCCTGTTTTAACCCTTAGTCATCATTCTGGGTTTACTTTATGATTAATTTCTTGTTTTTTTTTCTCTTTTAGCAAAAATGGTTTCTTTAATAAAATTCAATAACTTATCTGTTCCCCCCCCCTTTCTTCCCTCTTTCTCTTTTTAGTGTCTTAAAAATATATTTGGAGGAGGAAATGTAAAAAAAAAAAAAAAAAAAAAAAATCATCTTTTCAGTGCTTTTTCAAAAAAAAAAAAAAAAATCTAACGACAACAGGAAGTGTTGGCGCCAATCTTGTCTGTGTTTGTTAAGTGTTTTTTTTTATGTATTTGCATTGTAATTTGTAATTGTTAAGCGTTTTTTCTGTATTCCCCGAATTCTCAAGAATTTTGGGGAAGGGACTTTTTTGTACATGTTTTTCGTTTAATTTGATAATAAAATACTTCTCGGAGGGTCGGATGCAGCTCTAAACCCTTTGGGTGAGCTCGATTCTCTGGAGTAAGAAAAAAAAAAGTTCCCAACGCCTCTAATACTCTTAACACTTCGTCACCAATATCCACTAGATTTCTTAAATGTGTCATATTTACTCGAGAAATACTCTTTTAATCAAAAAATATTTTAATTGAAGCATAAACAATTTGCTTCTTTTTATTGTATTTATCGATCAATTTTCCCCAAGCTTCATACGACTCATTAGACAATGGTATATGCTTAATTAGAGACGCGGGTTCCTCTGAAAGCAAACCTTTTAAGTATACTGGAACTTCTGAATGTTACTAAGCGAAGTTTCAGAATGAACTAGTCACAAACAAGTCCTTAAAATTTATCCAGTCTTCAAATATACCAGAGAATACTGGTATGTTTATTTTCGGTAATCGAAAATTAGCACGAGATTGTTTTGTTGGTATAGCAATAGAAATATTTTGCCCACTAACATTAATCGAACGAGATGTATCAATCGCATCGATTTTATCTTGAAATTTCAATTTTAAATCAATATCTTTTCTCGGATTCAATAATTTCCGATTCTTCTGCACTTAATTCTGCATCTAACCTTTCAAAGTCTACAATTAATTCTTCTAATCTCTGCAGTCGAATAAGAATTTCGTTTTTTTTTCTTTAAATTTAAATCATCAGCTTCATTTTCTAACCTTTAACTCTCCCCCCTTGCTACTTTTATGACTTTTTCTCTTCACACATTCTGATAAAGTAACGATTAACGTATTGGGAGAACTAATTCAATAAGAGATTAAGACTCGCAAGTCAGAATCTTAATTTCACAATACAATTTTAAATCGGATGTTCTTCTCTCTAATATATACAGGATAATAAAATTTTACTTACCTGCTTCCTTTGAAGAATCTCGTCGGTGCCTCCACATTTTTTGTACGGACTTGATAATGTATCAGGCATAAAAAAAATAACGACCTGTATTCTGCAGTTTGTAGTAGTGAATGAATTGCGTCATTAAATATATAAACTATGGTGCTAAATGCACCAGTATAAATAGCGAGGGCAATCGGGTTTTACCGTTGCCATACAAATTATACATTCAAGATTATAAGATAAATAAAAATATGCAAATTCCCACACCATCCCTAGTGACATTATATATCAGGATTTCCTAGAATATTATCATCTGCACTTTCTTCCGATTCTTTGCAGTCACTTTCATTCAATCTTATGTCTTCATCAAAATATAAATTAGAGCCAATTTTCATTCCAAGAAAGCTCTCGCAACAAATAACCAATTTCATAAGGGATTAAACCTTTTCCAAGAACCATCGTTTCATGGTGTCTGCTCTGTACTAAGTTCGAAAATCGAATTAATTTTTTTAGCAGGTAAGCAAACAATAAGTAAAGAAACACTTAGATACAACAATTTTAGTATAATTGATTTATTTCCACTGTGAACTCAATAACACTGCATTCAAGGTAAAAAAAAATGTGCAATAGAACTCTGGGAAGTTTGTTTTACTGTTATCTATTGAGTGGACTATATTTTGTTGAACGACAGTTTTTTTATAATAAATTACCTTGGTGTCAAAATGACACCAACAGAAGTTCTAGGTATATTTAGTTGGAAAATCCCCCTAATCCCCAAGATTTTTCAAATTCTCGGCAAAAATGCGGAGAGAACAAAGTAAACAAGCAGCTAATTTGTCAAATTGACACCGATGGACGTTTTCGTGTTAAATTCTTCAGAAAAACCTTTTCCTCGTTTGATACTGGAATAGTCGATGCATAAAGTTAACGAGTTTTGAACTGTATCCATTCTAAATATCTCTTGTGTCAATAGAGAGGAACCCATTACTAAACTTAATTTTGAGTCTACAATGTAAAGCAGGGGTGGGCAGACATTTCCAGGCTACGGTCTACTTCTAATTTTTTTAAAGTTTCGCGGTCCACCCAGTAACCTAGGTGCCATGAGCTTAAGAGATAAAGCATCATATGAATATCGGAACACTTCAGAGGCATTTCTTGTTTGCTTCCATCTGCATAGCATGACCATTTGGTTGAAAAAGCCGTTGCTATATTTCCCCTTCCTTTTTAAAAAAAGTCTATTGCTTTTCTTTCTTCGGCAAATTCCCTGTTTCCATCATTATAACAAAATGGTAGAAAATATAGCTGAGAAAGGTTTTTAAAAAAAGAAAATGACACTCTCTCTTAATTCTAATTACCGTATTTATTGGAGTATAAGCCTCACTTTTTTTGGTCACTGTTTTTCATACTAAAAATCCAGTGCGGCTTTGAATGGAAGACGGAAAAATTCTTTGGATAGGGGAAATTGAGCTTGTTAGTGGCGGTTAGAGCAAATGCGTTTGCATCCGAAAGTCTGAGTTCTGATGATCCTCTTTTATATTTAAGCAAAGCTTGATAATTAAATGAAGTCTTTCTGAATCAATTTCTTTTTTATCGATTCTTCTAATGTCGTAAATTCAAATGGTATAAGCAAAAATCATCTGATTATTAAATAAAATAATACAAATATTTATAACTTGAGAATGACAGAAATCGTGTGCGCCAAAAGTATGCATACGCTGGTAAAAACCTTTACGATATTAGATTGTAATTAAAAGTTAATAAATAGTGTTTTTTTTCCAGGTATAGAAGTTTAAGTTGGCATTACTTTCCAAGATAGCGACCGATTTAACAGATGTCAAGTGATTTATTCTGTTTGGTTTGGCAATTCATCACAACGATCATCAAGCAAGGCGTAGATTCGTCGAAAGGGCCCAAAACGAGATTTCCGTTGTTCCAGATTTTCATAAGCGAATTTTGTTTAGCGATGAAGCGCACTTCTGGTTGAATGGCTACGTCAACAAACAAAACTGCCGCATTTGGAGTGAAGCTAATCCACAAGTGTATGTCGAAACACCGTTACATCCAGAAAAACTGACTGTTTGGTGCGCTTTACGGGCTGGCGGACCACTTCTTCAAAAACGATGAAGGCCACAACGTTACAGTCAATGGTGATCGGTATAGAGCCATGATTACTAACTTTTTCATTCCTGAATTGAACAATCATGATGTTCAGGAGCTGTGGTTCCAACAAGACGGCGCAACATGTCACACAGCTCGTGCCACAATCGATTTATTGAAAGACACGTTTGGTGACCACCTAATTTCACGTTTTGGACCTGTGAATTGGCCTCCAAGATCTTGTGATTTAACCCCGCTAGACTATTTTCTGTGGGGCTATGTAAAGTCATTGGTCTATGTGGATAAGCCACAAACGCTTGACCATTTGAAAGACAACATTCGCCGTGTTATTGCCGATATACGGCCACAAATGTTGGAAAAAGTCATCGAAAATTGGACGTCCAGATTGGACTACATCCGAGCCAGCCGTGGCAGTCCTATGCCAGAAATCATATTTAAAATGTAATGGCATAATGGCACAAGATTATCTTTCGAATAAAAAAATAAATTCATGTCGATCGAATAAAACATCGTTGTTTTATTGCAATTTAAAGTTCTATACCTCTAAAAAAACACCCTTTACTTTTTAAGTGTTCCGTTCTTTCTGTAACTATCCCAACATATTTTAGTAGAGATTCAACTAGCTTAGTTGTCTCCTCTGTGGTTATTTTGTTCCATTCTTCTACTACGACAGACTTGATTATTTCCTTCGATGTTACTACGTTCTTCCTGATTATTCACTCGAGTAAATCCCGCAAATGCTATATTGTGCTTAAGTCTGGGGACTGCGATGGCTTACGGAATTGTTTTCGAACAGCAATAGCTTCACACATTTGAATTCATTTTCTTCGTACCTTTGTCCTGCTGAAAGAGAAAAAAAACATCCCTCCCCACAAATTTCTCGGGCGTTTCCCTTATATTTTACTTAAAAGATTCAAGTAATCGATTTTGTGCATTGCTGATTCAATAAACTTCAGATTTCCAACCCAAAGGCTTCCTATGCACTCCAAACTTTATGCCTCCTCCTCCTCTATTTTTGATAGTCTAAGATTTTTCTTAAGATCTGTGCAAGAATTTTTGCTGGCATTATTTTGTCCTTTTTGATGCTGAAAATACAACATTTACTTTAAATTGAATATAAAAGGTATTTTTTTTAGAGGTATAGAACTTTAAATTGCAATAAAACAACGATGTATTATTCGATTGACATGAATTTTTTATTCGAAAGATAATCTTGTGCCATTATGCCATTACATTTTAAATATGATTTCTGGCATAGGACTGCCACGGCTGGCTCGGATGTAGTCCAATCTGGACGTCCAATTTTCGATGACTTTTTCCAACATTTGTGGCCGTATATCGGCAATAACACGGCGAATGTTGTCTTTCAAATGGTCAAGCGTTTGTGGCTTATCCACATAGACCAATGACTTTACATAGCCCCACAGAAAATAGTCTAGCGGGGTTAAATCACAAGATCTTGGAGGCCAATTCACAGGTCCAAAACGTGAAATTAGGTGGTCACCAAACGTGTCTTTCAATAAATCGATTGTGGCACGAGCTGTGTGACATGTTGCGCCGTCTTGTTGGAACCACAGCTCCTGAACATCATGATTGTTCAATTCAGGAATGAAAAAGTTAGTAATCATGGCTCTATACCGATCACCATTGACTGTAACGTTGTGGCCTTCATCGTTTTTGAAGAAGTGGTCCGCCAGCCCGTAAAGCGCACCAAACAGTCAGTTTTTCTGGATGTAACGGTGTTTCGACATACACTTGTGGATTAGCTTCACTCCAAATGTGGCAGTTTTGTTTGTTGATGTAGCCATTCAACCAGAAGTGCGCTTCATCGCTAAACAAAATTCGCTTATGAAAATCGGGAACAACGGCAATCTCGTTTTGGGCCCATTCGACGAATCTACGCCTTGCTTGATGATCGTTGTGATGAATTGCCAAACCAAACTGAGAATAAATCACTTGACAGCTGTTAAATCGGTCGCCATCTTGGAAAGTAATGCCAACTTAAACTTCTATACCTGGGGGAAAAACACTCTTTATAACAGTTTTCCAATAATGTGTCCCATTTAGGCGTTCTTAAACGAATGTCATTGTCTTGGCTCTGTTCACTCGAGAGATAAATGGACTCTTGAGTTCAACTCGGCCATGATAGTCAGCATTTATCAGTTATCTTCGAATTGTAGTTAAAATCGCACTTTTTTCCCAAGATCTCAGCCACACTTTTAGCTATTTGTGATGCTTTATAGTCTTGGATTTATTTTTATAGAGCGTATTACAAAGAAAGATTCTCGAGGTGACATTACAGACGGGTGGCCGGGTCTTAGCTTGGATGTTAAAATTTTAGTTGATTTGTAGTTTATGAAAACTTATTGAATCGATGAATGTCTTCTATTAACAGTTTCAGCAATTGCTTTAAAAATTTCCTCCTTTTTCAGAGGATTTAAGATTTTTCTTTCAGTAATACATCGATCTCTTTTTTCGTTAGCTGCTATGTAATCACACAAGTATTTAAGCCTCAAATCCTAAATAAATCGCGTTATAGAAGCATATAATTACTTTGAAATACGACTTGGTGCAATTATCTCACATTTAAATGCCTTTCAATGCTCTATTTTGCAAGTGTACGCAGACTTTTTGCGTGGGTGATTGGTGATTATTTGGTGATCCTTCTTGTTTTTTCATGTTAAGGTAGACTTTGTTGTTGTTTGAATAAGGAAAGTTTGAAGAACCTCCGACAGGTAAGTTGATTTTCTGAAGCGATATTTTAAGACTGTTTTCGGTTAATGTTAAAGAATAGGATCCGAACTTGTGGAACATTTTTTCAGATATAAAAGAAATGAAAAATTAATGATATTTTTTGGCTTCACTATTCTTTAAAACGCAGTATTTTTTTCATACTTCCCATTTTTAACTGAGTTGATTCCTTTTTTTTCTAGTATAAAATGTGTTTCGTGTTTTTTCTCCGATATCGCAACGTTAAACGGGCTATGCCTTCACGAATTAAAATGAAAAAGAACTTATTCATGGAATATTTTGACATTTTTGAAAACACTATATTGTTAACAAAGGTATGAGTTATGATATTGCAAATTTCCATGGAAATTTATACATTTTCTGTCTGAAAATGTGTTTCACGTTTAGTTCAAGCTCTCGTACTTTTACCGATGACAGCCTTAGTAGTAATTATTGCATAAAAACATACGATGATTGTCTGTGTTCGCTGACTTTCGGAAGCAAGAGTATTTATGTTAATATGTGCTCCCTAGGTCTTGGTCAAAAGCGGTCACCCAAAAATGTCTTAGCGGTTTACCAGTCGATCGCGATCGACTTAATGATCACCCAGGATGTAAAGGATCAACATTTCAAACTCTAATCTCTGAACAAGGGGTTTTTAATTCCTTCTCGGCAGGAGCAGGCAGAAACTGACACTTAAATTCCAAACACTTGAGGAATCTGAAATGGGAATTGTCAAGAACTCTTGGCAACTTTATCACTATTCAAATATGTTTAATGTACTGTTTTAGGATTTCTGTATTGTCTACCATACATTTAAGTTGCTCGTAAACTATATTGCTATAGATTCCCAAGCAGTTCAATTTTATCGATTGAGTTTCCAAGTAAAAATGATGGATTTGGCTCAAATCATCGGATTTTACTAAGAGAACCTGCCGATTCAAATGTTGATTAGCACAAGTGATTAGAATGTTTAATTTTTGATACATAGATAGTGATTTTTTCAATTCTCTTAATTTGATTAAGTGCTAGTTAAAAATTGCGTGAAAAACGACTAAAACATTGGCAGAAAATCAAATTTTGTTGAACATTATACTATCCGCACTAAAGGTATTGCTTTAATATTTTTTTTCATTTCTATTAAGAACCTTTTTGGCGGAAAACTATTTTTCCTATCCAATATTTCCAAGTGGAGCATGCTAAAATTACACAAGCAACTGCCTCATAGAACAGCAAAATTAATGAGGGGCAAGAGTGCTACATTGCACGCAAGAATTTTGTTTCAACTTAAATACGACGCAACTGAAATGGAAGGAAACACATTTGAATAACATACGGTTTGATATTATATTCCCGAACTTGATACCCAAACGCGTTGGCAATTCAGAATATATCTCATTATCGTCAACAGGCCTTATTGCTATCTTCCTCCTCGATTTTGAATAACTTTAAATGATTTTCATCTGCATATATCGTGATTTCTTTACAGAAACGGGTTCAAACAAAAAATTATGCCCCCTTCCGGATTAGGGAAGAAACGCATCAAATTAAATTTAAGTTCTGGAGCTCTCCCATAACAATCTGTCTAGCTCTGTCCTGCATTCATCATTATGAATCCCCCTAAAGTGAATCATTCCAAAAAATTTAAAATTAACTACAAGCATTACTCCTCAAACAGACTCAAACTTAAATTTACTGCATACATTTTGCTAGTGCCGAATTGACTAATGAAAAATCTGATATATTCAAAAACGTTTGTGCGTGTGTGTTGTCTTAGCTTACAATGAAACTTGCATGCAGGTTCTTTCGTTCGGACGAGTTTCTCAGAGTTAAACTACTGTAATGGAAAGTCAAAGATATGCACCCAAATAGCATACAATTTCTACTTGGTAACTTAAACCCAATCATCCGCTATACAATATTGCAACTCTGCTACAAATTTCTTAATCTAAAATTGCATTCCATCGGCTTTTCTTAATAATTGCATTTTTTTATCCGGGTCTGCAACTCTGCAATGTAATGCAAATCACCATAAATTTATAATGCTCCCCCCAATGGTAAATATTGGTCTAGACACTTGCTCACAAAAGTATGCAACTCATAGCTTAAGTGAAAAAGCTCCAGTTCTCAACTAAATATAAGAAAAATATTATTTTGGAGAGTGTTGTTTATAGCTTCTGACTCATTTCATAAAGTAATAAAACATTAACCAAATAATTATATTTAAAAAAAACTTTAAGAGTAATTTTGTTAACTACCAGTAGGAATTTAAATCACAAAAGTATGTATGCACTCTGAATTTTTGACTTTTAAATAGGCTGAATGAAACTTCTCGATTGATGTTTCGTATTTCAGTGATAAGTTTAGAGAAGTTCTGCTACAAAGCTTGTAAGTTTGAGCTTTATGTACATCAACAATTCACCAATGCCTCCACGTGGGAAAAGAACTATCAAAAGACCTAAATGATGCAATAATAAAGCTCTATGAGGAAATAAAGTTCCAAAGACATATCGCTAAAGTCGTAGACATAAGTCCTGCAGAAATGCAAAAAATCTTTGAAAAGTTCCAGGCTGAGGGAAATACTCTAAATAAGCCAAGAACAGGACGACCGCCCATTTTCACGGATTGAGAAAGGCGAACTATTGTTGGAAATGTGAAAAAAATCCGAATATTAGCACACCAAAATTGACAACTGATGTGAAAAACTATCTTGCGAAGTCATGTAATCCTGAAACAATTCGCCGTGTGTTACGGAAGGCAGGATACCATGGTCGAAATATGAGAAGAAACCCAATTGTTAGAAAAGTGAATCCCAAAAAGAGAATAGATTTTGCAAAAGAAAATGAAAAGCAGCACGGAAGTTTTTGGAACTCCTTGATTTTTTTCGGATGAAAGTAAATTCAACATACACGGGTCAGATGGACACCAAAAAGTTTGGAGGAAAGCAAATGCAGCTCTAGAACCAAGGAACATGAGAGGAACTATAAAACACGGTGGTGGCTTGATTATGGTTTGGGGTTGCATGGCAGCAACTGGAGTAGGAAATTTAGTCATAATCGACGGAATAATGAATCAATATAGCTATTTGAATATTTTAAAGAATAATCTAAGCCAAAGGGCTTCTAAATTGGGACTCGATGGATCCTTCACTTTCCAACAAGATAATGATCCCAAACATATGTCTCGGGTTGTTGGGGAATGGCTGCTATATAACGTGCGAAAACGGGTAAAAATCCCAAGGCAGTCACCTGATCTTGATCCCATTGAACACTTTTGGGATTACCTCGATCGCCAAATTAGAAAGCAATAGATCAAAACTAAGAATGATCTAAAACTCCTTTTGGAGGAGTGGCAGAAAATACCATCTTCTGTCACTCAAAAATTTAGTAAAATCAGTGCCATCTAGATTGAGAGCTGTTATTAAGGCCAAAGGCTATCCAACAAATTACTAATTTTTTTAGAAATATTGTAAAATTTGCAATATTAATGTCTTTGTTTTTGTTTGCATGCTTACTTTTATAATGTAAATTACATCCCGTTTTAAGTTAAGCTCATTTTACTAATTAAATATTTGTATTTTTTAAATATTTTTCATTTAGTAATTAAGCTCGATTATGCTGTAATCGAGAAAAATCGTTAATTTGAAAACTTTAATATTGTAGGTCTGTTTTTTTCATAGAACTTCATCACATACACTCTGAATTTTTTTGTGACTAAGTGTGTATATATATTACAATTTCGTAAATCTACAACCTACCAGATCCTTTAACTCGGAAACCATTAAAATTGCACTGTTGAAATTAGTCGCTTTGCAGTCTACTTTGCGTCCAAGAACGAATACAACATCTACATACATACAAAGTATAAGTATGATTTCTTACATATTTTGCGCGTTTCCAAACATATAAAGGAATTCTTGCATACTTGTCAAGCTCATAGCAAAAAATTGTTACAAATATCAGTTTCTTACATTTAAGAGCTTAAACTAATTCATTTTTCAAAATTTGAAAAACTCATCAATCTATCTCTCTCGATATGACAATGCTCACTACAAAAAGTAATGTCCAAATATTGAATTTATGCGAAAATAGTTTGACTGCCGGTGGGAGTAAATTAAAAAATGATACAACCTTTGACTTCGGATTTGTGCAGAGGCTTCTTGCTTTACCTCTAAAAAAAAACTAGTCTTACAGTAGTCGCATATAATGTGTAACTTCTGACATGTTTATCGTGGTAAATACGCAATATTAACTTTTTCCTGAAAAAAATTATGAATCGGGTATGATTGGAAATGGATTTATATCGAATAATTATATCATTAATAAAAATTGTATTTAAATAACGGGAGTAATGCAATATTTTATCAAAAATAATTATTTTTGTTCAATTTGAGGAAGGAGCAGAGACAATACACTTATAACTAAAATATGACACATATACTTGTGATTTCAAAGTATTTAAAAACCGTTGGAAAAACAAGATCAATAAGATTGATTGATTGATTGAATATTAACGTCGCACTGTTCAGCTACACGAGGGCTTTTGGCGACGGACCACGTAATTTTGAACCATGGTCAAGTGACGTGGACGACACCTGAGCTGGCACCCCCCTCCTAACTACCACACCACACCAACGGGAGGACGTTTCAGCTCTCGACAGATTTAACGTGCATCGCTGCCCTACACGGCGGGTCTTTAGTGGTACTGGGCTCGAACCTGTGACAAAGCAAGCCACGGTCCGATACCTATACCACTCGGCTACCGCGGCCACCAGCGTCAATAAGAGTACCACTGTTAGCAGTCGAAGAGGTCTTGGAAGCCAAGGTGCAGGACAAGGAGGTTATGGAGGACAAGGTGTGATTTGTGTTCATTTCGAGCTTTAGTTCATCATTCCTAAAAGCTACGAGCGGCTCAACTTTTGGCAAACTGAAGTTAAAATCCCCACTCAAAATCAGGAGATGCGAGTCATAATTTTTTAAAAAGAGCAGCACCCCCCACCACACCTTCGTTATATGGTAAAAGTACAAAATGCAGAAAATCTTTAATTATTTTTAACCGTTTGATTCGAAGAAATGTATACGACCACCGAAATCACTGCTTGTCCATTTTCAAATAAGCATTCTGACGCAGTCATGTCACCCAATATCGTGGCTAACGCCAAAGCGCTCGAGTACTTGATGGCTAGTAGAGTTGGACCCCCATGCGAGAGTAGGGAAAAGACACAGGCGCGCACTCTCATTGGTCAAATCAAGTAGCACGCGCTTACGTCACGTTTTGTTGCACACGTCCGTCCCTTTTCACGAAATCACTCCCACAAAAACCAGCAACCGAAAGGAAAGATGTTACACATCAAAAAAATATTCTCCTATGGAGACGTCCCGCCAGAACGTCTTTTCTTCTATGTGGCCTGCACGCGTGTGCAATGGATGGCACGTGACACAATATTTTGGGCATACCACCGATCAAAACTGTCATTTTGAACTAAACTGAAAACAAAGTTCACTATGAAGTATAACAAACGCGAGTGATGGGTCACGGTGTACGGGGAATACACATGTTTATTGTCTTGCCTTATAGTTACATCGTGGACTACAATTGCTAATAGACAAGTTTACCTACGCATAGCATAGCCGTGATTGACACAATTAAATTTTACAAAAAAGTTTATTTTTTAGGTATATTTACGATTTTTAACTACTAGTTAATATGGCTAACAAAGTGTTAGATAGTAAGTGTAACAGTGGAAGTAGAACATCGTTTGTCAAACGGCATTTTGAAGCAAATCAGAAATCCTTTTGTGAAAAAAGTGGACTAGAGTAAAAAGAATTCATTGCAGTGGCAATAAAAGAAATAAAACGTCGACGTCTGTGATTAAATATGTTATCAAAAATTGGTATTCGAGCGTGGCAACTTACTCGACTGCAAGTGTCTTTAACTCGGCATATGAAACATTTTAAAATGGAAAAAAGTTGGTTAGCATGCGCGTTCTTACTTTTTGATTTTCTTAATAAAGGTAATTCAGCGCATCAAAAATATCCCTTCATCTAGAAGCACAATAAACGAAATAATCTGAAACCTGGACGGAAATGTAACATATAAAAAAAAAAGTGACTTTAACTCCCCTTTTTTTATATCGCCATGTCTTGACAAAATTACTGACGTCACTCAATCTCCACGTTTAGCTGTTTTTGCTCGCTGTTGTGTAGGAAACGTCATTAAGGAAGAATTAATTGCGATAACATTATTGCTAACAGCTACAAAGTTTACAGATATTTGTATGGCTGTTAAAAATAAGCTGAGAAAAAAGTGATTTGAAGAAAAATGCTTCAGCAAAAACTGACGATGCTTCAAATATGGTGGGCAAAAGAAAAGTTTCATTAGTTTATTTTAAAGAGACTTAAAACATCGATTCTTGAATGCCACCGCCTTATTCCCCAACAATTTTTTTGTGCTACGACTGATTTAACATCTCATAGCAATGTAATGGCTTAGCCACAAAAATGTCAACTTCATATCGTCGCAAGCTTTATATAAGCGAAAGTTTGATGCTTTATTGATTAAAGTCAACTCGGAATATAATGGCTTACTAATGTATAATGTTCGCTGGTTGAGCCGTGGAAATATACCTAAAAGATTTGTTGACAGCTTGGAAGAAATCCCTATTTCTGCAAAATGGGAAGGATATTGAACAATACTTGGTTGTTGGATGTTATATGGCTTTCCAAATTTGTTTTTTTACAGACATAGGTCAACGTTTCAAAATCAATGGAACGCAAAGCTTTAAAGAACAAATAAAATTATCGTCATGCTGTATCTCATTTGCTCTTTTGACGTTAACCTAAGTTTTCAGAAAGGATGAAAGGATGAAAAACTACAAGTACATCCCAAACTTGTACATATAAATATTTCATATTTTTTTCTTTAGAAACTAGACGAAAAAAAGTATTATTAAAGAATTTTTCCATAATCGTTTTTCAATCAAGGAATTTTGAGCTGAAAATCTTGCGGAAAAAATTTATAAAAATGCTGAAGTCTTTTTATGTACCCTGATGTGTGTGCGACTTCATTTGATAAACTGAACTTTTTCAAATTCGATGGGTTCAAAATTGAAGAATTTGAAATGCAACTGATTGATTTCTAGTCTTGTTCAATACGGATTCAAATATTTGTTGAAAAGGAAAAAGTTAGAATTGGTTGAAACAAAAAGATTATGAAACAATATAAGTAGAAATGACAGTAAAGAAATTTTGGAACCGGAAAATTCAATTCCAGACACATTTAACTATTTGAAGCTGGCTCTTGCTATTTTAACCATATTTTCATCTACCTATATACCTGCGATTCCTTATTTTTAACAGTGAGTAATATTAAAAACTCGCCTAGAAACAATTTAGCTGATGAATTCAATTCAGCATGTATTTTGCTAAAAGAAACATAATTTTAAAATAAGTTTGTCGTTTATACAACGGAAATACGTTGCAGCTCAAGGTTACTGTCCTGCACCGGAAAGACGATCTTGTCGAAGTTTAAATTTCTGATGAGGAGGACCAGGCCCCATCTGCTTCCGCTGGGTCTATCCATACGATGTACCGAGTAGTTATGCCAGGTATAGAAGTTTAAGTTGGCATTACTTTCCAAGATGGCGACCGATTTAACAGCTGTCAAGTGATTTATTCTCGGTTTGATTTGGCAATTCATCATGAATACTCACGCCTGAACAACGCTTTTAGATTCGTCAAATGGGCCCAAAACGAGATTGCCGCTGTTCCCGATTTTCATAAGCGAATTTTGTTTAGTGATGAAGCGCACTTCTCTTTGAATGGCTACGTCAACAAACAAAACTGCCGCATTTGGAGTGAAGCTAATCCACAAGTGTATGTCGAAACACCGTTACATAAAAAAAACTGAATGTTTGGTGCGCTTTATGGGCTGGTGGAATCATTGGTCCGTACTTCAAAAACGATGAAGGCCACAACGTTACAGTCAATGGTGATCGGTATAGAGCCATGATTACTAACTTTTTCACTCCTGAACTGAACAATCATGATGTCCAGGAGCTGTGGTTACAACAAGACGGCGCAACATGTCACACAGCTCGTGCCACAATCGATTTATTGAAAGACACGTTTGGTGACCGCCTAATTTCACGTTTTGGACCTGTGAATAAGGCCTCCAAGATCTTGTGATTTAATACCGCTAGACTATTTTCTGTGGGGCTATGTAAAGTCATTGGTCTATGCGGATAAGCCACAAACGCTTGACCATCTGGAAGACAACATTCGCCGTGTTATTGCCGATATACGGCCACAAATGTTGGAAAAAGTCATCGAAAATTGGACGTCCAGATTGGACTACATCCGAGCCAGCCGTGGAAGTCCTATGCCAGAAATCATATTTAAAATGTAATGGCACAAGATTATCTTTCGAATAAAAAAAAATTCATGTCTATCGAATAATACATCGTTGTTTTATTGCAATTTAAAGTTCTATACCTGTAAAAAAAACACCCTTTACTTTAAGAAAAGAATGCTCCTTGAACTATGTTTCCTGCACGGCTATGATTTATTCACCATGCCTCTCTGCCCAATTTTTCTTGGGAAATCTCAATGCTGAACACCTACCACGGGGTTGCTCCTCAAACAACCAAAATTGTAGTGACCTGCTGAAAGCAGCCGCTGATAAAGCTTCAACTTTTCTTAACGATGGATCATCAACGCATAATTCTTTCAGTTATGGAACATCTGAGGCGTTGAATATTACATTAGTTATCCCGGAGTTGTATCCATATTGTCAATGAATGGTTAATGATATTGGCAGCGATCGTCTTCCCCTCATGATTAACAAAAAAGGACACAAATACACTCATGTCCATAAATTAAGGATAATGAAGTTCAGGCAAAGAACAAGACAGAAGCAAAACAAATGACTTATTTGTAAAGTCAATTTATTAAACAAAAGGTAAAGAGCAAAAAGGATGCTATGTTTGATATAATTAATAAAAATTGCGATTTTTACACCCTGGAGCAAATTTCAAAAAAGAACCTATTTACAAAAAAACAGTATAACATAGTTAGTATGATGGTTAATACAGAGTATGTCTTCCGGACGATGCAATACAGGCCTTACAACGCCTAGGCATGCTGAGTATCAAATTATCAATCTGATCTTGGGAATATTACACCACTCATCAAGCAATGCCCTCCAAAGTTCCGGTAGACAGGTGGGAGGGGGTTGACGGGCTGCAATTCGTCGGCCAAGCATATCCCACACATGCTCTATTGGATTCAAGTCCGGTGAGTCTGCTGACCAATCCATACGGGTGATATCCTCCGATTGAAGGTATTAGTCTACAATGTTTGCACGGTGAGGACGGGCGCTGTCATCCATAAACAGAAATTCAGCACCTATGGCGCCCCGAAACAAACGTTTATGTTCCAAATGACATCCCGATAAATGTGGCCTGTCATCGTTACACTCTGAGCATGCAGGTCACAGTTCTGGAACCAAGAATAATTCCTCTCCAAACAGGCATCCTGCACCACCGTAACGGTGTCGTTCAATGGTGTTCTCTTTCTGGTAACGGGTACCTGGCTCTCTCCATATTTAAGTCCGGCGAGAATCAGACTGCAAACATAGAAGTATAACCAATCGGAAGAAAAATAGAGGGGTGTGTCCGGACCCCTAGAACACCCGACCCCCTTGTGTGCGTCACTGCTGCCACGTATTGGAGAGTTTTTGTGGACTATATCGTCACATCAATATTTGGGATTTGGCATTCTGCCTGTTCTCGTCTAATCAGAGGTTTTGAGTTGCATTTCATTCAGTTAAGTGGACAGTTAAGAGGATCACCCTTTAACTTGTGACTGCTTGTTATGCAGATAAGACATCTAATGTTTGGTTGAAAAAAGTAAATTATTACTTGTCTATAATCATTTCTCGAGTATTATTGATTAAATTACTTTTTACCTATACTGCTTTTGAACTCCCCGTGAGTTCAAACAATGAGCGAGATTTTCACTGAGAAAAGGGGGAGAAGAAGAGAGGGGGAATTCACATATAAATACCAGTTAGTATCCAATCTTTCTTGTGTTAGCTGGCTTTTTATTGGTTGCTGAGATTAATGTTTTGGAAAAGTACAATGAGCTATTATTGAAATAAATAAAAAGCAGATTTGGTCAGAATATAGTCAAGATATCGGAGAAATTTTTATGGAACTATATAGGCAAGAGAATATACAATTTTTTTAATATTTTTTTTGAAAATAGGAACAACTTTAGTATCACCCACCCTAAAATTGAACTCAAAAATTTGCGCCAAATATGCGCGATAAATGATATTGTCTGGTATCCTGTTCCTCACAATTTTAATCCAATCACAGAATGTCGCTTACAGCGCTACCTTTAGGATCACCATTCTTGAGAAGACAGGATTGTAGCAACCGTATTCAAGATTATTACGCGGGAAAATTACGCGTATTCATACATTTAACTCCTTATGAAGGGGGGCGTTTCTGCAAATACTTCTCCTTTTCCCCCATGTACAAATTAAAAAAAAATTCTGATTGTGAAAATATAATTTCTAAATCAGATCACCGCTTCTAGAGTTGATTTATTATACAAAAGATTATTTTTTACTGTGGTTCTTTTAAATTATAATTGACCGGTAACCAGGGCCGGCGCTAGGGGTAGGCAAGCCGGGCCCCTGCCCGGGGCGGCAAATTGGCTTTAAAATTAACAGAAAATAAACCAAGATTCATTTAAATCTTATAAAAAAAATTAATACGTTGAATTTTAATATATATATATATATATATATATATATATATATATAATGTCATATTTCTATTATATTTCTTGAGAGTGGTTGATTTAAACAATGGCGAGCCAAAGGATAGGGCGTGGTCGGTGGAGAGTGATTCCTGTATGTAGATGCATGTTCTATGGAAAGATCGACGAGGCAGTCTGGTAGATTAGTAATCCAATTTATTGAGTATCTTGAAACACCAAGGCATATTAATTACGATGAACATGGACAACACAACACAAAGAAACTACAACACACAACACAAAGCAGCCGACTACATGACTACAGAGAAACGAACGAAGAGAGAGACGGATTTCCAGAGACATCGGGTTTTATACCTGACGTTGAAGACCACGTGACATTTTTGTAATAAGAGCTCTGATTGGTTACAATGAGCGGGAAAGGGATTTATGATGTAATAATATTAGTCGATTACGATTAAGAACATGGTGTTAGTTTCGAACCAAATAATTAAAAGATTATTTCAATATTATTAGAAGAGTTAATTAAAACTATGCTTGAAGGAATAATTACACATACATATATTATTAAAATTGTATATATACATATATATATATATATAATATAATGTTTACGAACTTTTAAGTATTTTAAAAGTCAAAATATATATATTTGAAAGTCAAGGACACCGCTCACAAGCATAATAAATTCCCATTTAAAAATAGCTTAAAATGTAAACAAAATCATTCCTTTTATTATAATTTAAATAAATGGACACAGATACAAAGTGCTATAATAGAATTTTTTACCGTGTCTTAATTTGTCGAAATATGTATGAAAATGCGGGCGGTCGCGAAAAATCAGTCCTGACAAGCTTTCACACGCTTTCAACCGTCACTATAAAAGGAAAAAAGGCAGCTCTGTTGTTTTATTTATGGAATAATTGCATTGCAGATTGGTTGCTATTCAAGTAGAGTGAGTTATAATACAATTACCATTTACTGGGCCGTTTTTAAACTTGTGTTGTTTTATAAAAGTAAGGTGAGTAGAATAATTAAAAAATATTCAGTTTTTCTCAAGAAACATTTAAATAGCTTCTACAGGATGTTTCTTTTGAAACAAGGCTTTTTCATGCGTTTTAACCGATTTCAAAAAAGGTTATCAATTAAATCAGGTTTTTTTTTCTATCTTCTCCCTGCGATTACTTCGGCATATCTCAACCGATTTGAATGATTTATTTTTTTGTTTGATAGGGTATGTTACCAGATTGATACCTTTGTTAAAAAGGTGGTTTAAAATGTCATCCCCTAATTTTGGGGATAACATTTAGGGGCTGATAAAAAAAAAAAATAAAAGTTCTGAAAGTTATTAAAATTTGATATGAATAAAGCCTCTGGGAATCCAAATAAAATGCAAAATTAAAACTTTTAAAAAACTACCCCTTTTACCTTTGGGGTTAATATTAAGGGGAGGAAAAAAATAAAGTTTTCCGATTAAATAAGGTTTTCTTCACCCCCTCCTAACAAAAATTACATAAGGCACTCGATTTTAAAAATATATGGATTTACTTTACATCACTTCAGTGTGAGAAGTCGGTTAAAAATAATTTTATACTTTTTAGTGCTTTTTTTTAAGTCGGTTCTATTTTTTTAAAAAAAATGTCTTCAAATGGCTTTTGAAAAACGCTTAATAGAGAATACATTAATCCATTGATATAAATCAGTGGTCTTCAAATTGTGTTCTACGGATCCCTGAGGTTCCACTAATCAAAATAAAAATTCGAAGAAAAAAATTAAAAAGGTGTATGCAAAATATTTAAGTTTTCTATGGTGTCCTAGAGTATTTTTTAACGAGTACTCATTAGTATTTAAAGCCGTGTTTCCCAACGCTCGTCCCATGGGGGAAGGGAGAGGGGGCGATAAAGAAGAATATCGGCATCCGGTTAATTCTCTTTCCACTAATTTCCTACAACTTTTACTGCTTTGTATGCGCGAATTCGGGTACTATTGAAAGAGATAGATTTTGTCAGACATTTGTCTCAACAAAAGTAATGAAAAGCGCGACCAAGTTTTATGAATGAAAAGAAAGGGGCAGAATGACCCTGAGAAAAAGACCCTTTTTCAAAGAAAACTGAGAGAATCTTGTGTCAATTTGACTTCCGAACTAATTCTTTTTGCTTCCTGTACTTATGCAGACAAGACAAAGCCGTACAGCAAAAAAGTAACAATATTTCCATTTTCAAATTCTTTTTCAGATTTTTAAGGTTTAAGGCCCAGGAATTTTAATCATTGCGTAAGATAAAGTGAATAAAAATTATTTTACTTCAATTTGTGCTTTTTCTATTTTATTTATTTTTCGTTTTACATACATAAATATAAATGTCATCAGTTTCTTAGAATATTGTCATGGAAAAGGACAACAGTTGTTCATTTAAAATGCCAAACATTAATGAGCTTTTGTGTAAATTCATTATTTATATTTGTGATTTAAAAGATACTCCTCAAAACGACGTACAAAAGTATTGTTAAGATCTAGAAACAGTGTTAAATTATGGGAATTCATCAAATATAAACGCGTTAGACCTGGCAGACGAGATAGTAGTAGTTTTGGCTTTGCTAAATAAAAAAGAATGTCCAATCCAGATTTTAAAATTTATATCGAACTTGGATTTTGCTCCAAATCTCGGTATAGTTTTAAAGATATTGCTTACTCTTCTAATAAGTGTGGCAAGTTGAGAAAGGAGTTTCTCCAAATTAAAATTAATTAAAAAATTTTTACGCTCCACAACTACCGAGGATCGGCTAAACGGCTTTACAACAATAGCCATTGAACATGAACTGGCTGAAGAAATTAATGTTAAAGAAATTATAAAAAAATCCTCAGAATTAAAAATGAGAGAAAACACTTAAGTTTAACTCTCGGTTTGAATGTATTTTTAATATGTAATTAAGTTTTAATATTTATTGGTTCTATAATTTGTTTTAGTATTTTTTATTATCTGTATTTTATAATTATACACTAGAAATGACTCTTCTTTTTCTCTATGCAGCCCTAATTTTAATTTAATGCCAAATACATAGATTAATGAATTATCATTTTTTGCTAATCAAAACTTCAACATTATTAATAGCAATTTTTTTGCTTACGTTTTATTTTACCATTAAGTGAGGGAAGGGTTTAGATTCTCTGTTTCTGTAGAGGGCGGCATTTTACCTCTTTGCCCGGGGCGGCGAAACTGCTAGCTCCGGCCCTGCCAGTAACGGTGGTATTCTCAATCGCGAGTTATTGAAAAGAAAACTCGCGGATTGTATAACCCTCGCTTGACGATAACTCCCGGGTAATTCCCTTATTTTATTCTCGAACTGACGATTACCGGTGTAAACTCGTGAGTTCTTTTCCAACCGTGTTCGAATTGTGACAAGAAAATAATTGCAGACAGGATTTGGTCCCACTGTTTATTCCATACCTTCTATGGGACATTTCTTAAAATCAAGAATATATTGAGATGTTACAGGATTACGATACATCGTTCAGCCGTGTCTACTTTTCACGACCCCGGCTTTTTCTTCGCCCTCTCTCTTCTCTCCCGTTCCGACCTTTTTCTCCTCTGTCCTTGCCAGATCCTTCTCTTTATATCGTTTCTCGTTCGACCTGTTGCCAGGTGCAGGCAGCTGTTCCTTACACGCCCCACCTAAGAGTAAAATTTGCCCTTGTGGCTGATTTTACCATTTCAGACACCAGGAACAGAAAATTCACAAACCGTGAAACAGAAAATCCACAAACAGAACACACAATAATTGCAACAGTCAAAAGTCTTGATGATTGTTCTAGTCAAAGTTCCTTAAAACAAACACATGAAATAATATCAATAGTTCACCCAATTGAAATAAGTGACTATGTTCCCAGAAAGATCTAAACTGTAATGGGATTGCAAACAGATACATGGAAAACACATTATACAAAAAAAAACACTAAAAATATACATTACAGTTTTTATCTTAATCTAGACAATGTTTATTTCATTAACTCATGAATGAATGCTCAATGAGTTCACTAAATCCATATTAAGTACACAGTAAAAACTTTCCTACGGCTCTAATTTACCTTTGGCCGGTATGATTTCCGACCTAACCCATCTCACCCATTCTAATACAAAGTTAATTCGCTTTACACGATTTTTCCAAATTTGCATCAGAAGGTCTATATCGACTATTCGAGATATAACAAACTGCTCTAACATTCTTAAAACCTGAGCCGCGTTAAATTACATCCATAAGAAGTGTATTCAATCTTAAACCACACTTTTTTAGTCATGCAAATTCTAAACGACATAAAGCATGCGGCATAATTCTTCGTGAGAGAACGACAAAAATACCACTTCCACAAATCCAGTACCGTGACCCACGATGCTGCGCTATTCTTTTCTACAAAACCTTCCCTTTTCGACAAAAGATAAATCTCGGTTCTCGAAAATATGTTTAACCAAGCTTCACAGGTTACCTTCGCACTGAGACTAGTCAACGGCACAGCCTCGCCCCACCTAGTGTGCTGATCAACCAGACGTAAAATATATTTATGTCCCTTTAAGCTTGGCGGATCAATTGGACCTATCAGATCCATATTCCCCACCTCGAATGGCAATTCAGGCCTTGCCACAGGTGTACTGGATGATCGGTCTTTAATCCTAACCGATCGAGTGAGCTGACATTCTTTACATGACTCACAAAATTTCTTCACATCGGCCCCTCAGACCCTCCCAAAAGAAAGAATACTTTATTCGTTCAAGCGTCTTCTTGGGACCCATGTGACTACTGAACACGGAAGTATGCGCTAGTTTCAACACCTCAGTTCTTCTGCACTTCGGAATTATCAGCTGCCCAATACTCTCCCCGAGTATTTTATCCCTACGAAATAGATATCCATCTACTTCATAGTAGTTTCCTTTGCCTTCCTTAGCATACTTCCAAACCAATGCTAACTCGGCACAACACTCCTGTTCGAAACGAAAACTATCAGCCACCATGCTTCCTTTATCCATCTCAGCGGTCACCTCCTCATCCTTAGTACCCAATGTTCCCACTTCATTCCGACATGAAGTAATATTCCTTTGAGAATCCTCAATGTGCTCCTGTGCTTTCTCTGGCAGAATACCCAATGAAACCTCGGTTTCATCTACATTTCCTGAGTCAACCTTCAGGTCCTGAGAGCTTTGAGCCAGTGAATTCTCTTCCCTCTGGGCTCCTCCCAACATATCCAAAACATCTGGTGGAAGCAACACGTCTTCTACCAAAACTTCTGCCAAAGCACATAACACTTGCTGGTGCACCACATTAACCTGGCCACCAGTAGCAAGACCAATTGGAACATATACTAAAGGACATTTAACCGCTGGACCGAAAATACCTTTCAAGTAAATCGTGGAAGCTCCTTCAACCGATATTCCAGGAACTAAGTCTTTCTTGATAACAGTAATTTCCGTACCAGAATCCAAAATAACGCATGGACTAACTTCCCATCTACACTGATAGATGTTTTCACTAATTTACTTAATTTGTCTTCAATAGCCCGTCTAGGAATGACTTTACCTAGCACATCAACTCTAGCAGCTACCGTCCCATCTACCAATTCCGTCCCTTCTGTTGACACCTTATTCACATTAAGTCTTTTATTATCTACCTCTTTGTTTTCGAACATTCCCGCTTAAAATGTTTATCTGATCCGCAGGTGAAACAAGCGAATTTTTTAATTTCAGTTACTTGACCTTTATCCAAGTTTTTCCTAGAAGAAAAATTATCTGACTTTTTCTCCCCAAATGGCTGTTTACCCCAACTACCATTAAAACTTCTCTTTTTCACTATCATTCCATTTAGCTCTCTCAGGTTCATCGTAGGATTTCCCTTTGGAAGCATAAAAATATATCACATTGTTTGCCCAAGTCCCTGGGTTTGTACCATTCTTCCCCTTGGAGCACACCAATATGGGTCGCCGTCTCAGAATCCAATATTTCAAACATTTTATCTGCTACGATCAGTTGATTAACTGACTCAAAATCATTCTCGCTTCTCTTAACTTACAGTAGTATAACCACATCGATGTTAAACGGGACGCGAACTGAGAGAAAGTTTCGTCAGAGTTACGTTTGGCCTTTCTAAAATTTTCTAAACATATTTTTGGTGAGGGTTCATACTCCTTGAGCACAACCTGTTTTAAAGATTCGTAATCTTTTAATTCTTCTTCGCCTAGGTTAACTAATAAGTTTGACACTTTGTCTCCTAACATGCATAACAAAACCTTCGGTTTTAACTCGTCGCTAACCATTTCACTAGCGAAAGCCTTTTCAAGACTAGAAAAGAAATATTCCCACCCGTCTGATTTATTGGGTACCTTTACAGTTAAGAGCCTAACCATTTTAACTATTTCATCTAAAGATTTTACACGTGAGGTTTGACCATTATTTTGATTAGCACTCTGATTAGCGATCCTAGATAATTCCATTTCCAAGCGTAATTTTTCAATTGATAATTGTTCTTGTTGTTCTAGTTTTTGCCGCTGTTCTGTCTCTAACCTTTCGGCTGTAATAACTTCCAATAACTCTTTTGCCTCTTCCTCCTTGTAATATTTACTAGAGATTATTAAATTCCTTAAAACAATTTTTAGACATAGACGGATCAGGTGACTCATCTAAGTCCCGCGCTAATTGAATTCAGTCAATTTTCTTACTTCTAATGAGAAATGCCATTTTTAATCAAGCTAAACCTAATGCCAAATTACCTTCTGACAAATTTAACTACAAACACTTAAATGACCTAGTACTATATATTTAACAAGCAAGAAAAATTCTACTCGTTTTTCTAAGAGTACTCAAATTCAGAAACACAATACGAAATATGTTTACAATGAAACTTATATGAGACACAGTTATTTGTTACTAATCAAAACCTTTTTCAAAATTAAAAAAACACAATTAACAACATACTTTAGCTACATTACCATAGAATTATTTCTCAAATCATAAATCTACTCTTAGTTTCTTTTTTTCTTTTTTTTAATTAAAAGAATCTTATGCAGGAAACAAAAAACCAATATACATATACATCCTAAATTACGAGCAAAGGAAATAACCTCAGATTGCATTAAACTATCAACTAACTGACAAATTGCAAACCTTTTTTGCTTAAAATGAAAAACAATCATTTAATATTAAAAAAAACATGCCACATTCTGAGTCATAAATAACCTACAAAATCTCTTATTTACAACCTTTTAACAGGAAGTCTACTTGAAATACATATACATTTTTTTTAATGGATATTTTTTTACCCACTCAAACATACATTTTTCGCAACCATTATTTCAAGATAAATTAATCTAATTCTTTTTTTTTAAATTCTGCAAACTGAATTGTTATGCAAAACACTTTCTATACCCAGATTTTAATTTTTGAGACAACTTCAAAACAGTAAAGAATGATGATAAAAAGAAATTATAGTTTAACACTAGAACTCTAAATACCATATTTTACAACATTTAAAATGATACCCTATCATTTCCAGGTAAAATAAGTACACAATTTTCTTATTTCATCTACACAATAATCCAACAACATAGAATATTGCAATAAACCAATGAAATTTTCTTTTTTTCAGATATATCTGCTTTTTCTATTTTATTTTTAAAAAAACAAATTAAATATGACTACATCCCATTACTCTTTTAAATATTCACACAATATTTTAACTTAGGGGAACAATAGCCACCTACCTCGACATGAAAGCTGTTTCAGTACTTGAACACTTTTCAGATCACGGCTCCATTCATCAGAAAATGAAGAAAAATACGGCATCTGTTCGTTCATAGCCCAACTCGGCAGGTGATGGTAAAACTCCATATGAAGAAGGTCTTGTTTTTTTTCACTTGAAACTGCTGCAGGGCATTTCCCGGGATGCACGTGGTCATCAACTTGAAGATACACTGCAGGGTTCTATTTCCTTGTTAAAAATTTCCTTTCAAACCGAATGTCCACTAGAACCTTGTTCACAATTATGTAGTACGAACACCGATCAATTTGGAATATATTATTCATTTAACTTCTGCTCCATTGCACCCCACTTCTGACACCAGTGTAACCTCGTGAGTTCTTTTCCGACCGTGTTCGAATTGTGACAAGAAAATAATTGCAGACAGGATTTGGTCCCACTGTTTATTCCATACCTTCTATGGGACATTTCTTAAAATCAAGAATATATTGAGATGTTATAGGATTACGATACATCGTTCAGCCGTGTCTACTTTTCACGACCCCGGCTTTTTCTTCGCCCTCTCTCTTCTCTCCCGTTCCGACCTTTTCTCCTCTGTCCTTGCCAGATCCTTCTCTTTATATCGTTTCTCGTTCGACCTGTTGCCAGGTGCAGGCAGCGGTTCCTTACAGCCGGATCCGCGAGTTATGCGTTCAAGAGATGTTAAACTCTTTGTGATTGGACACTGATAATCAGGTGGTATATTGTTTACATGTATCTTGACGCAAGACTTTCGATTCACAGCTATTTTTTCTTCTCATGGCTACTACATCAAATAAAAGTAGCTTATCTCTAGTGGAATCTTATTGAAAAATACAAGGAGATGTTATTCATTGCAAGATAACCAGGGCAGTTTACAATAAGAAAAAAGAAAAGGCGCGGGATTGCTACTGATTTCAATCCAGGCAGCCTTTCCAAACGAAGTCGACAAGAGCTGCAAAATAAAAAATCGCAAAAACGAAGAAGCTTTAAAATGTTTAAACTTATAAAACTGGTGGAGGAACCAAAAAGTTACTGACCACACCGTTAGATGAATTGCTGGCCGCTATGGGTGCCCTCACTGAACCATTGCCGTATAGATACGATTGCAACGACGCTTATGTTGGTGTGGTGTGGTAGTATGAGAGGGGGGCAGCTCAGGTGTCGTCCACGTCACTTGACTATGGTTCCTCCTCAAAAGCCCTCGTGTAGCTGAACAGGGCGACGTTAATATTCAATCATTCAATCAAGCAAGCAATGGCGATTATGATACTGCTATTTCATCAGGAACTCAGGGTAAGTGTACATGGATTTTTTTCTCTTTATTTAGCTTTTAATTTAAATTTTCCGTGTTATTCTGAATAGATTTTATTGATAGTGATTTGTGTTTTATTACATAAATGAACTCTAATATCAATCACATTATGAAATGTTGAGTAAAAGAATCAATAATTGAACAAATTTCTTTTCAAAATACACTTTTAAAATGTAAAAGTTAATTTCTCTGTGATCCAGGAATGCAAATAACATGGTCTTAAAAAGAGTTAAAAATTCAGTTGGTTTGATTTTATTTATAATTAATGTTGCATTTTATAGCAATGTGAGGTATATTTGCAATGAACTTCATCATTTGAACATCTGTGAAATACACTATCTCGCCAAAAATATCCACACACCTAGTGGTATGGACTTAGAGCGTCCTGAGGCACATATTAATATGATGTTGGTCCCCTTTTTACATGGATGACAGCCTGCACACGTTTGGGAAGACTTTCCACCTACTTTTGATAGGTGACCATATGAATTGCCTTCCAGGCGTCCAACACAGTTGAAGTGAGGCTTTGCAGGGAGGATGGTCGATTTTTGGCTGACTACGTAACCAGAGCTTTAATTCGTCCTAAAGGTGTTCTGTGGGATTTAGATCAGGGCTCTGAGAAGGCCAGTCCAGTTTTTGAGCACCCATTTCGTCAAACCACGTCTGAGCAAGCCTCGATGTGTGAATGGAGCAGTTATCCTGCTGTAAGAGAAATGGGCATTCACCGAAATATTGCCATAGAGTTGGGAGTGCAGCATTGTCTAGAATGTCCACATACATCTCAGAGTTCATTTTTCAATCACAGGAACTAACGGACACAGGTTAAACCACGAGAAACACCCCGATACCATTATGCTTCCACGACCAAAGTTAACAGTCGGCACAATAGAGTCCCTAAAGATACCTTTACCAGGCATCTACCCAACCCAGACGCGTCCATCCGACTGCCAGACTGTAAAGCGAGATTCATCACTCCAAAGAACAGTTTCCCACATGTCCACAGTCCAATGGCGGTGAGCTCTACACCATTACAATCGATGCTTCGCATTCTGTGGAGTGATGTTTGGCTTGTCAGCGGCTGCACGACCATGGAATCCCAAGTTTTTTAAATCTCGAAAGACAGTCCTGCTGCTAACACTAATTCCTGATGAACTTTGGAACTCCTGAGAAATTTCCACCTACGAGGACTTGCGATTTTGTTTCACTACCATTTTCAGAGTTCAGCGGCTGCGTTCACCAAGTATTTTTGGAGTACCGGTTCGTTTTTCTGCCGTTTCACTGTCTCGACGTTTCCACTTCCCAATTATATCTCTCACAGTGGATTTGGGCTTCTGTAGAATATCCGCAATCTCACGAACTGATTTTTGACAAAGGTGGTATCCCACTATACTGCCACGATCAAACTCACTAAGCTCCTTTGACTTACCCATTGCCTCACAAACGCATAAATACAATCTGACAAACCACTACCAACACTTTTATAGCTTTTAATTACGTATCAAATTGCGTCACTCACCAGAACCACTTTTTTAAGGGGTGTACGGATCCTTTTGTCCAGATTGTGTATCAAGGACAGCACACCTGAATTAGTAACTCTTTCTTAATTGCCACATTACATCAACCTGAGGACTTTTAACGATGACAGATTTCAGGTATTCAGAGGCACCAAACTCGCTGGCTATGAATTTGTGGCCACGACCACTTGTTTATTGTGCTCACAAATATTTAATTAGAATTATGTAAAAAAAAATAACTCAGGTTGTGTAAAATGTACGTGTAATTTTCACAAAAAGAATAAAGATGACACGCACATCTTTTGTACATATATAAGAGAAGATGTAAATTATTACGCCTAATTAAAAATGATTAAAAAGAATTAACTTGCAAAATTATGGATTTATGTATTAAAGTAATTATCATTGCTTATAATGTGCACAATGAATAAAACTTGAACATGTACTGGGATTTCTCATTAAATTATAAACTGTCCATAATCTCCTTTATAGTATAAAAACTTATGTATAATGCAGGACTTACAGAAAAGTAAAGTTATTTAATAAAAGTAAGTAGGCAATAGCTAACAAAATTTCTTTTCGATGAATAAGATTTATTTTAGTCGAATAATTTGTAGTGTGGTAAAAAATTAATGTATCAAAAACTGTAGTGGGGCATATTAATTTAATATTAAATTAACAATACTAATGTATGCATTTTAAATTACACTAAATAATAGAATTTATGTAATTTTTCTAAATTCTATCAATTATTGCAGCAGAAACTAATTAAAGAAACATCCGACTTCTCTATTTCTCATGCTTTCGTGTGGAAAAGTCACTAGTTTTTGAAGAAAATGAACTTTACTGTCATTTAAAAAGTCAAATTTTATTTTATCGATATTTACTAGCCGTTACCCACACGCTTCACTGGGTATTTCTCGATGTTGTATAAAAGTATACTGTTTACATACAGTATATGAATTATTGATATCTAGCATTAAGAATTTGATTGTATTGAAAAATATATTTATAGCTGTAACTCTCACCTCTTGATATAAAAAGGACAAAAATTAAAATATCTAATTTCTATTTATAACTAAAATAGAAGTAGAAAGATTTTTTGCGCTCGCTTAACCTAATAATCAAGTTGGTTTCCACCAAAGCAACTTTCAGTGAATCTCTACTCCATAAAATAAATAGGCGTGCTAAATTTCAAGTCTAAATCTAACAGAGCAAAAACGGAATTTTTATCATCAATACCTCGTTGAAAGCATTCTTAGCGGATTCCGATTCAACAAAAGAAGCATGCAAACCAAATTTTATTATTATAGTCTTAGCAGTTCGAAAACGGGAATTTTGTCTATCTATACGCCCGAATAACTCTCCCCGCTTCCCCCTGGAGTTGATTTCAGTAAAATCCATTCTTAGTGGAACTCTATTCAATTAAAGAAACGTGCTCAACAAATTTCAAGTAAATGGGTTAAATTCAAAAACAGGAATTTTTTAATAACACGCCTTAATCCCTTGCAACCCCACTCCTTCGGGTTTTTTTTCGAAAAACACTTTGTAAAGGGAATTCTATTCCATGAACGGAACATACCTTCTAATTTTCAAGCAAGTGGGTCTATTAGTTGAAAAGTGGCAATATTTATCTATTACGCCCCTTAATCTCCCCTCAGTGACCCTTGGGGATCAATTTTCCCAAAACTATTTGGTAGCGGATCTCTACACCATGAAAGGAATCCGCTTACCAAATTTTAAGACTGTACGTCTAATAGTTTAAAAAATGAAATAATTATCTTTAACGCCCCTTAAGCTCCTGCAACGCCACTTAGGAAACGATTTTCACAAAACACATCTTATGGCAGATCTATACTCAGTGAATGGAATATGCTTACTCAATTTCAAGATTTTACGTCTAATAGTTTAAAAATGCAGTTAATTGCCCATAACGCCCCTTAATTCACCACAACACCACTTGGGGCTAATTTTCACAAAACCCATTTTGTAGCGGATCTGCACTCTATGAAAGGGATCCTCTTATCAAATTTCAAGACTGTACGTCAAATACTTTAAAAATGGAAATAATTATCTATAACGCCCCTTAAGCCTCCGCAACGCCACTTAGGAAATTTTTTTCACAAAATCCATCTTATAGCGGATCTCTACTTAATGAATGGAATCTGCTTACTGAATTTCAAGACTGTACGTCTAATAGTTTAAAAATGGAAATAATTAAGCATAACGCCCCTTAAGCGCCTTCAACACCCCTTAAGCGCCTTCAACGCCCCTTGGATGTCGAATTTCGTAAAAATCATAATATAGGGAATCTCTACTTTATGAAAGAAATCTGTGTACCAAGTTTCACGACTGTACTTCTAATAGTTTAATAATGGAAATAATTATCTATAACGCCCCTTGGGATTCGATCTTTGCGAAATCCTTTCTTAGCTGACGTCTACTCCATGAAGGGAACCTACCTACCAAATTTCAAATCTATAGGTTTAATAATTCCGGAGATATCGTGATTAGTCAGTGAGTGAGTGAGTCGCTTTTCTTCTTTATATATATAGACTAGCCGTTACCCACCCGATTCACTGGGTATTTCACGATGTTGTATAAAAGTATACTGTTTACATACAGTATATGAATTATTGATATCTAGCATTAAGAATTTGATTGTATTGAAAAATATATTTATAGCTGTAACTCTCACCTCTTGATATAAAAAGGACAAAAATTAAAATATCTAATTTCTATTTATAACTAAAATAGAAGTAGAAAGATTTTTTGCGCTCGATTAACCTAATAATCAAGTTGATTTCCACCAATGCAACTTTCAGTGGATCTCTACTCCATAAAATGAACATGTGTGCTACATTTCAGGTCTAAATCCAACAGAGCAAAAACGGAATTTTTATCATCAATACCTCGTTGACAGCATTCTTAGCGGAATCCAATTCAACAAAAGAAGCATGCAAATCAAATTTTATTATTATAGTCCTATCAGTTAAAAAACGGGAATTTTGTCTATCAATACGCCCCAATAACTCTACCCCCTTCTCCCTGGAGTTGATTTCTGTAAAATCCATTCTTAGTGGAACTATATTCAACTAAAGAAAAGTGCTCAACAAATTTCAAGTAAATGAGTTAAATTCAAAAAAAGGATTTTTTCTACAACACGCCTTAATCCCTCGCAACCCCATTCCTTTGGGGGTCCGTTTTCGAAAAAATCTTTGTAAAAGGAACTTTATTCCATGAACGAAATATACCTTCTAATTTTCAAGCAGGTGGTTCTATTAGTTGAAAAGCGGAAATATTTATCTATTACGCCCCTTAATTACCCTCAGTAACCCTTGGGGATCAATTTTCTCCAAAACTATTTTGTAGCGGATCTCTACACCATGAAAGGAATTCGCTTACCAAATTTTAAGGCTGTACGTCTAATAGTTAAAAAATGGAAATAATTATCTATAACGCCCCTTAAGCCCCCGCAACGCCACTTAGGAAACGAAAAATGAATAGAATCAGCTTACTAAATTTTGAGATTTTACGTCTAATAGTTTAAAAAAGGAGTTAATTAATTGCCTATATATATAACGCCACTTAATTCTCTGCAATGCCACTTGGGAGTCGATTTTCACAAAACCCATTCTGTAGGGGATCTGTACTCTATGAAAGGAATCCGCTAACCATATTTCAAGACTGTACGTCTAATAGTTTAAAAATGGAAATAATTATGTATAACGTCCCTTAAGCGCCCTCAACCCCCTTGGAGGTCGATTTTTGTAAAAATCTTTTCGTAGGTAATCTCTACTTTATGAAAGAAAAAGCTGTGTACCAAGTTTCACGACTGTACATCTAATAGTTTAGTAATGGAAATAATTATCTATAACGCCTCTCAAACCCCCGTAACGCCCCTTGGGGTTCGAACTTCGCAAAATCTGTTCTTAGCTGACGTCTACACTATGAAGGGAATCTACCTACCAAATTTCAAGTCTGTAGGTTTAATAGTTCCAGAGATATCATGATTAGTCAGTGAGTGAGTGAGTCGCTTTTCTCCTTTATATATATAGATTATTATAACTGAAATTTATTCTATTGTTTGCTTGATTTTTAAAAGTATGAAAATGTCATATTTTTTTATAATGAATTTTAACTTCACTAAAATTTATTATACCTATTTTCAAAATGTACAAAATATGTTCAAGTTTTCAGAATAATTTCAATTTTTTTAAAAAAAATTATATTTATTATTTTTATTTTAATTTACTTACTATTAGTTACTATAATAACTAATTAAATAAGAGTTTTTTTGTAAAGTGAAATGTTAAAAAATGTCTTTAGGAATAGTTAGTTTTGAATTTTTTCTGCTACCAAAATAGTCTTTTCTGAAAAATTGTATATATTTTTTATGTGTAAAATTTCTTTTCTGTTCTATATTGTAAAACATTGAGAAATGGGTGTGTATATAAATCATTGTTTTGTGACAAATAAAATCAGATTAATACCAATAGTATAATTACTTTTGTTAGATGGAATTGGAAAAGATTCAGTAACATGTTCTGTTTTAGATAAAAGTGACTTTAGATTCAATTAACAAATTTATTCTTCACAAAAAAAAAAACTGCATTTTTCATTCTAAGATTTTATAGAAATCATGAATTAAGAATAATTATTAGACATTAGAAGTTATTTAAATTAATGATTATATACATAATAAACATTCTATTTTAACCTACCAAAGGGTTGCTGGAAAATTTTAAATAAAAAAAAATATATAAGGATATATATACTTGTAAACAATCAAAATATAAATTGAAATGTTAAAGACAAGAACCACCTCAGCGTACCGTAAGGTAGATATACTTGTGTTTAGACCCTGAGGGAAGTGACATAAGTAAAATAGTATCATGTTACCAGTCAGTCAAAATGGCGGTGTCTGCAATGGAAAAGGCGAGTTTTGAATTCTCATTGTATAACATTAAATCATAATATCAAACGTAATTTTTTTAGCTGAATCATGAAAAAAAAAAGTGTTTTGAATTGCTATGTTAAGGAATAAAAACTGGCCTTCCTTCAATACTTTCCAATGTTTCTAAATCCTCAAGCAGAAAAAAATCGAAGCGGTTGTCCATATTTGTTTACAAATCCACGAGTTACCCTCTGAAATCGGCCCTTTGGATGAATAATCCGTGGATTTGGCGCGATCCACAGTTGAAAATAAGAATGTTTCGCCAATCTGCGAGTCACCTCCGGTTCGGGGATAACTCGAGGTTAACTCGCGATTGAGAATATGGCCGTAAGAGATATAATTTGGATGTGAATAAAAAAATTACAGTACAATATATAAATTATTTTACTACCCATGTTTTTTTATTACTTTTCTCTTTAACTTCTAGATTTTGAAAAAATATATATAACTATTATATTCTTTTTAAAAAAAAATTTGTGGAAAATAAATCCTGATTTTATTTTTAACACCCAAAACAGAGCAATAACAGGAATCTCAAAAAGGAGTGATTATAAAGAATATAAATAGATTTATCTCAAGTTATAACATCAAATTTTCAGCATCTTTCAAAACAAACAAACATTTAAAAAAAACTGGAAAAAAATCTTAACTTTTATTTTTACACGTTTATTATGTTTTTACATTGGAAAATGCATTTTTATTTTTGTACGTTTTCAGTGTATGCTCATACACTTTTGAAATTTCTTCATTTTTTAAAAATTTTATTTGATTTTCTTTTTGCGCTGTATAAACCTAATGAATTAAAGTATTTGTTTATTTTAGTAAAGCACTTTTATATTTATATCTGTGTAAAATAATTGAATAATATTTTTCTCTAAAAAAGCTATAAAAGATGTAAAAATTCTTTTCAATGAAATTGAAGACTTCCCATACTTTATTTTTCTATATTTTGAATCACACTTCTAACAACAATTATAGCCAAAATTATAATTGACCTAATTTAAGTATTAATGTAAAAAATAAAAGGTTTTCCTCCCCTGCTTTTAGATAATGATGAGATATTAAATTCTAAGTGTTCCATTTTATTAGATGTTTTCCGATAAAAGTTAATAAATATTTAAAAATATTATATAAATATCCAAAACTTGGAAAATGATTTTAAAAACATTTTATTACTGTTAAAGGCTGAATATTACATCAACAAGGAAATTCTAGAATGTGAAAATGGAATTACTTATCTCTATTTGTAAAATAAAAATGAATGTTTTAATCAGCACCGAATTTAGATTTATTCAGATTACAGCCGATTCTGAATAAAGGATAACATTAGATTTAAATTTGCTTAATCTTTCTCTTTAGTTTTCACCCCAATTAGGACGAGTTTACATTTGAATCAAATATTCCTATTTAAATCCTTAATATTTTTATTCTCTTGAGCTTTAAAAAAAATCCTTCTTAAAGTAAAACCTTAAAAACGTTTATCTAAAATAAAATTTCAGTAATATGAACTCAATATATGTATATGTTACCGTTAAAGAGTGTTTAATTCAATTATTTCATAGAATAACTAGGTGTTTCATAAAATAACTAGACGTCAGTTAAAGTAATTAATAGATGAACAATTTCATACTTTACCTAGTTATTCCATGAAATAACAAAGGATAGGCCGTTAAGTGAAAAATAAACAATTTCAAAGATATTTTAAATTAATTGGTCATAAATAGCTAAAATCTCTCGAAAAATACATTTTATCTCTTTTGCGGAAGAATAATTGATAAATAATTAGAGAAAGTAGAGATGATATAATTTACAGTTAAAGCTGTTTTTGTGCGGTAGATAGGGACCGCATAAAAAAATTGCGCAAAAAAATATTCAAAAATTTCATAAATTCTTACATGAAACAAACTAATTCGTGGAAATACTACAAAAAACTTTTTTTATGCGGTGGATAGGGACCGCATAAAAACAGTCGCATTTATAAAACATGCCAATTATTTACGAAATTTATGTAAGCACTTCCATAACAAAATAAATAATTAAATGTTACACATGGAAAAATTTTAAAAACATATAGTTTCTCATTGTATACACGGATAAGTCTTTAAAATGCACATACATAATTCATGGCTACTCATCGTAATCCAAAGTCCTGTAATGAATAAGTTCAAAATTGCGCGCGCTTTCTTCACTTGAAGGTGCAATTTCAATTGATTTACTTTTTGGCAACATAAAGTAAGAGAAGTTTTTGTGACGAAAAGGACGGGTGGTCAGTTGCTTGTATAAATGTCACGATAACCAGTGTAACGACTTCACACAGCTCTGGGATAAGCAATTTATTTCAATAAAAAAATCATCAAAAAATATTTTATCCCAATTAATTATCAAAATGATTCACAAATTTTGAGTCTCTTTCGCTGCAATATCTCATCTCTCTCGCATAAAAATAATGATGTGAATTTTCACGCTAGAGAAAAGTCCTATACGTTCACTCTCGGTAATTCCACACAGTGTCGGGTGATCTCGCTGGCTCCAAATCCGCCGCGCAGTTGCTCCTTCGCAATTCCCACAGTTCCAAAATCCGCCTTACTTCGCGGACTAAGGTATAACTGAATCACAATTCTTTAGCGGGAGGGACCTCTAAATCGATTCCCTCACGTAAAGTTTCTCCGGTTCAGAATCCGCCTTAATTCGCGGATTCAGTATTGCTTTCCTATCGTTGATCGGGACTCAGACCGTTCCTTGATCTCCCCAGTTTGGATTCCGCCGTACTTCACGGTCTCCCTATCGTTTTTCCTGTATCGCTGAAAAGACCTCACCAGGGCTCCCTCAAAAAATCCAGTCTCTTCTTCGGGCTCTCTCGCTCCCCTTAAATCCTCTCTCTCATACCATCCCTCGCCTAATCATCCTTCTATGATCTCTTGTTCTTCTGCCGCCCCTATCGGACTCGGCTCCCTTGATCTCTTGTTCTTCTGCCGCCTCTGTCGGACTCGGCTCCCTTGATCTTTTGTTCTTCTGCCGTCCCTGTCGGTCTCACCCACTTGATCTCTAGCCCAATGGACACCGATGTCTAGGTGCACTTTGTAAGTTTTCAGACGCGCTGTCGTCACCGAATCGTGGGGAAACGAAAGCAAAATCTTACGGCGTCTCTTTTGAATGGCTGAGACAACCTGGAAAAGAGGGTCCAAATCTTTAACCACCCAGTTCCTAAATTCTTTCCCAGCAATTAGGGAAATATCTGCAATTTCCCCACCGTCTATTGGCATCAATCTTAACAATTAGGGGAAAGCATCCGACTTCGTCACACCAGCTATACATGATTTGGCCCTTTTTGGAATTTTATATTCCTTTCTTAACTGGAATCTATTTTAAGAAAATGCTTTTCCAATTTGTTGGAAAGCTTGATACCTGCATATTTTTATCCGCTCTCAAAGAATCTGGCTTCTTGTCCGTCTTCACAACTTATCAAATTATTGATAATGTCACTGTTTTTGAAAGTTTCATCTTCAATCAAGCGCAGGCTGCTGAATCGTTGAGAGAACATTGACATTTTTGACACTGACAGACATTTGAACATTTTTTTTTTATTTACGTGTTTAAAAAATATATTTTAACGTTTCTCATATAATGTTTTTATTCAAGAAAACACACACACAAGTAATATAAAAAAAATTAAGTCAATCCCTACTTTGAATGCATGAATAGAAAGTATTTTATTAACTATTGAAAGTTTGATCAAGATATATATAAATATATATTTATAGGGAGAGAGTGAACTAGTAGTAGGAATTGAATGACACGTGATGAAATGTTGCACATATTATTGACATAATTTTGTAAATTTAAAATTTTTTTGAAGAACATTTAAAATTTTTTAAAATTTTACTCCTTTAGCAATTATTAATTATTTGAAATGAATTTTTTTTAATATTCTTTATATTGTTTTAAACAACTTAAGGAATCGATTTTAAAATAAAATAATTAGTTTTGGAGAGAAAAAAATAAAATGCTAATAGCATACTAAAATTCAACGAAAAGGCCAATATCTCCTACATTTTAATTTTTTTTAAATAAAGCATTCAGTTTGCAGCAAAATAGATTCATAATGTTATTACATGCTTTATATATAACACACAGGAAAAAAATGGAAGTGATTGGATTTGATATTAACGTCGCACTGTTCAGCTATATACGAGGACTTTTGGCGACGGACCACGTAATTTTGAACCATGGTCATGTGACGTGGACGACACCTGAGCTGGCACCCCCCTCTCCTAACTACCACACCACACCAACGGGAGGACGTTTCAGCTGTCAACAGATTTAACGTGCATCGCTGCCCTACACGGTGGGTCTTTGGTGGTGCTGATCTCGAACCCGTGACAAGGCAGGCCACGGTCCGATACCTATACCACTCGGCTACCGCGGCCAAATAAATGTGGAAGGAGTAGCATTTTGAATGCACTAATGAATGTATCGAAAGAAACACAAACTGAGAAAAACCACTTAAAGCTCATAATTTTGAAAAATAATTATAATAAGCTTAAATAAACTTAAATTACCACTTAAAGATATTATCTTTATATTTTTCTTTTAAAATAGTGTTATCTTTTCATGTTATTTAACCCATAATTTTTTTATATATTATCAATATTCAAAGAGTTCTAACGACGCAAGAAAATTGTAAAAAAAACTTTTTCTATCAGGACAGAAATTTTAGTTTTTTTCTTCACTTAACATTAAAATGTTATATTTGTATGAAAATACATGAGAAGTAAGAACTGAAATTATGAAATTATTAACATAAAATGCTTTAATCAAAAAAATGTTCATGCATTATTTTTCTTTTTAAATAAATTTTTTTTTATCAAAAAGCTTTTTTTAGCTTTTTTTTTAATCTAAAAAGGGGACGTAGTCGAATTGCCTAATTTGTTTGCTTATATTTTTCAATTGAAGCTTTTTCTAACTTCTAATTTTCCGACATACTAAAGAGAGGGGGTGCCAGCTCAGGTGTTGTCCACGTCACTTGACCATGGTTCAAAATTACGTGGTCCGTCGCCAAAAGTTCTCGTGTAGCTGAACAGTGCGACGTTAATATTAAATCAAATCAAACCGACATACTAAAGTGATACATCAATCGAAAGATAATAAAAAAAAGAATATAACTCAATGAAAGTTGCCGAACCAGTATGGGGCCTATGACCCTCAGCTTGTAACCGAGTGGGTTCGAATCCCGAGTAAGACATGGTTATATCTTCTTCGTGAAAGAAGTCGGTCTTTCGCCTGTAATGGATTCCCGTCTCGAAAGGAAAAGCAGTGCACCCCCTTGTTATATGCTGGGATCATCATCTGTAATAAATGTGTATATTCTTCTGTTGTATTATATGCTCTCTGTTCTTCAGTTGTATTTCATATGTTCCCAGGATAAAAAAACCACACACAATAACAACTAAATAAAATTTTTTAAAAAACAATAGCTTGATCATTTTAGGGGTATCGAGTCGTCTTAAGTCTTATTCGCATGCTTTTTTTAAAATTTTTTTTTCAAAATTGCAGATATAGCCAATAAATAATTTTTTTTAGAGAAACCACCAGCATCCCATTGTAATATTCTTAGCCACTGCTGATCCTTAAAAGGACGGTTAGCACCAGAACTCGAATGCATCACAAAACGAGAGGAGAGCGGCAATCGCTGTAGCAGATTTAGCGTTAACCAGGGTGCACTACGAGGAGGCCTGCTACGTTACGTTCGTGAGAACATTCAATATAAAGTCATTAATGATGTGCCCTTTGAATTACTGTCTTTTGATAACCCACTCGACTACGCAATACTCGACATCAGATTGGACCTTGTTCTGAATGTGAGAAAACGTGATCTAAGTCCAACTGCTCTTCATGCTATAGCTTTGGAAACTATCAATACCCGTTTCCCACCGGAGGAGTGGCTTCACATTTACACAGATGGCTCACTCTTGGACTTTGCCCAAGGCGCTGGCATTGGTGTTTTTAGTCACCTCTTCTCCTTCTATTTACACGCCGGCCCTTTGACAACTCACTTTGATGGTGAGGTTGAAGCTATACATATAGCCCTTCAGCAACTTGCTGTTTGTCTCCCCCGTTGAAAGAGCTGTAATTCTTTCACAGATTCTACTTCTGCCCTTCAGGCTTTGTCCAACTATAATGAGAATAATTGTTTACGTGTGCAGAACTGTAGAGAACTCCTGGGAAAGATAAAAGGAAAGATCGTCTTCCGATGGGTACCATCCCACTGTGGTCTTTGGGGAAATGAGAGGGCAGACTTTTTGGCAAAAAAGGAAACGGGTATCCTTCAGAACTTTCGCAGAGACCTGACACTTCATTCTGCTAAACTGAAATTAAAAGGATTTTTAGGGATTCATTTCGCCTTACAGCTTCTCGTGTTGCTCGTGATAAGCCTTGAGTACACTATGTAAGAAATACCACGGTATTCCAAGTTCTCCTCGTGCTGCTGCTGTGGCTAAATTTAGACTTTTAACCGGACATGACTGCCTTTGTGCTCATCTGTTTCGTTTTAGTTTAGTGACTTCACCTATCTGCGTTTTGTGTGACACTGGACAAGACATGACTGCCGCTCATTTGGACGAGTGCTCTGCACTGAATGATCTTAACTGCATTGTAAAAAAATATTGAGAGCCCGTTGCCTAATGACCTGATGGTCAATGGCCTGGCATTTGTAAAATAAAAAAAAATAAAGTAATTTTTTTAGAACTAATCCGCTTACAAATACTAGTTATAATTGCTCATCCAGTAATTAATTTAAATGATTAATTAATTTTGTTACCTTACTTTTGAAATTTACGAAATCGAGCTCCAGCAAGTCGGGCAAAATACATAAGATACAACTACTGATAGCTTTCGGCTGTTAACCCTTTATCTACCGCATTATGATTTACTGCAGTTTTTTTTCATGCAATATTTTTTTGATCACTACATTGAAAATTAAGGGATATACATAAACAAAATACTCAACTTTGAGAAATTTAATCCGTTAGAGCTAATTAATTAATGATATTCAACTCTAAAAAATTAATTATACACACTGTTTACTTAAAATAAATAGTCAAATCGTTTTCTAAGGTCTTCATTAACAAAAAAACCCATTAAACTTTGACATTAACTATTTTTTCGGGACAAAAATGATAATCTTCACAATCCGCTGAAAACGCCATTTTTCTGCTATAAAACTATTCGCCTTCACCGCTAAAATACTCATCATAGAACCCGTGCAGCCATATATCTTGGAAGGGTGGATTTTTAAGAATATTCCTGCTAAATATCGTCAGAGTATTCGTAAAAATGTTTATTTTATGTAATTTTAAAGTGAGTGGTACTTATAAGTACCGTCTGGGTAGATAAAGGGTTAACTAGTAACAGTTAAAATAAGTGATCAGGTTAAGGGTTCAATTCAAATCAACCAACCAATGGGATTACATCCCTGTCCTGACTTTTTTAGCTATTGACTAGATTAATATCCAATCAGGTATTTAACAGGAAACAAAATTTGTAATGTTTCTTGGTCAACTTAACAGAGGGAGTCGCATTTCCAACTTCTTTCTGAAGACGATGTGGTACCAAAATAAAGTCAACAAAATGGGGATTTTTTTTTTTTAATTCGTTAATCCACTTAAAACCTTCTAAACATGCCAGTAAAATCCTATAGCTGCATGTAGGCTATTTAAAAGATTATTTTGAGATTTTTGTTTGAGTGTTGAGTATCTGTGAAATAAACGCAACTTTCATGCCCCTTTTAAGATTGTGCACAGTGGGGTATTGGTGCCGAAAAGCTGGCTAAAAGCCTAATTTGTTTAAAA
>BMAU01019878.1:722500-801217 GCA_019973935.1 Trichonephila clavipes
AAAATCACGGCGCTCATAGACCGTGGTAGTACCGTAAGTTTGCTACGAGAAAACACAAGCAGAAGAATAATGGATCCAACAAAATTATCGAAGAACAAGATGTTTCTCACAGGTATTGGTGAAGCACAAGTGACAACTATCGGATCCTCTGAACATGAGTTCGACATAGATAATGAAAATTACTCGTTAACTTGGCATGTTGTACCTGCTGATAAATTAAAATTCCAAGCAGTTATTGGATCAGAATTTTTGGAACAAGCATCGATAAGTTTCACTAAAGAAGGAGTTAAATTTAACAAATATGAGTATCATGCACAGCTTATGCAAATATCAGCTGAAAATCTCCAAGAAGAACTAGACCTGCGTCATGTTGAAAATCGTCATATCAAGAAGGAACTTGAAAAGTTAATTCAAGACTACAAGCCGGAAAAAACAGCATCTACCGACGTCACAATGAGAGTTATTTTAAAAGATGAAGAACCAGTCTGTCAACCCCCTCGTCGACTAGCTTTCACAGAAAGACAAGATGGATCTTCGAGTATGTGCATTGACTACAGAAAATTGAATCAGAAGCTTGTGAAAGATAAATTTCCGTTACCTCTCATCGAAGATGTTTTGGACACTTTGCAAAAAGCAAAGGTATAATCTACATTAGATTTGCGCAATGGCTTCTTTCACGTCGATGTTGACGAAGACTGCAGAAAGTATACATCCTTTATCGTCGCAGACGGACATTTTTAATTCAACAAAGTTCCTTTTAGACTAAGCACAAGTCGAGGAGTTTTCCAACGCTACGTATGAAGCATATTTAGAGATCTTACTCGGAAAGGAATTGTAATCAGTTATTTAGATGATCTCGTCATTCTAGCGAAAAACGAACAGGAAGGTCTAGAAAAACTTAAAATTATTTTCGAAGTCGCAAAGAAATACGGTATAGAAATTAAGTTCAAGAAGTGCCAATTCTTAAAAAAGAAAATTGAATTTCTAGGTCACATTATAGAAAACGGAACTATTAAACCATCTACCACAAAAACACTAGCTGTCCGAAACAAGTACAAAGTTTTCTTGGCTTAACTGGGTATTTCCGCAAGTACATCAAAGATAGCTAAACCACTTAGCGATTTCATAAGAAAAGAAAATCTCTTTGTTTTGGGGGGTCAACAAAAAGAAGCATTTTAAAATTGAACAAAATCATGTCTGAAGGCCCAATCTTGCACATTTACAAGAATGGAAGAAAAATAAAACTGCATACAGACGCTTGTAAACATGGGTACGGCGCAATTTTGTTACAAGAAGCCGAGGATGGAAAGTTACACCCCGTTTACTACATGTCGAAGAAGACAAATACAGCAAAAGAAAAGTATGACAGCTACGAACTAGAGGTACTAGCAATTATCAACGCATTAAAGGAGTTTCGTGTTTATCTTTTAGGACAACACTTTAAAATAGTAACTGACTGTTCAGCATTTCAGAAGACTATACAAAAAAAGGATCTAATTACTCACATAGCCAGATGGGAGCTTCAATTAGAAGAATTCGATTATGAAATAGAGCACAGAGCTGGAAGTCGTATGAAGCATGTTGATGCTCTTAGCCGATATCCCGTAATGATAGTATGCAATGATACATTAACTTCAAAGCTTAAAAAAGCACAAGAGGAAGATGACAACATCCAAACATTGAAATCACTACTAGAGAAGCAAGAATCAGAAGAATTTTTTGAGCGAAACGGTATACTCTACAAATACTTAAATGGTCGAGAATTAATCGTAACCCCTAAAGCAATGGAATCTGAACTAATTAAATTGATTCACGAAAATGGTCAGATCGTATAGTGGTTAGTAACATTGCATTGTGTACGCAATAACCCAGGTTCGAATCCTGGTCACGACACCAAATGATGCGACGCTATTTTAAACTTATTTAATTTCTAAAACTTTGAACCCAGATTCCTAATTTCACATCGCATCATGACATTTAATTAAGTTAACTAATTCTAAAATTAAAACACTCATCTCACACTAAATCATACACTCTCTGATTGTATAGTTTTAAAACATTTTTAAATTTATTTTAAGCACAAGTATATGGAAATTTACTTCACTACAAGAAGATCAAAATTTAACTTAGCTTGAGAGAGGGAAGTGCAAGGGATGGACATGGTTGATGCCCGGAGTCTCCGGAGTATTTTCGTGATTAACTGCATCTCTGGGATTGGCTCTCTCCTCTCTCTGGGTAAAATCGGGGTGCGTCCCGTTTTATTTTACGACTTTTCACACAAAAATCCTAGAGCGGACTCTTTGTTTTGTCCACTTTAAATGTCTCTGATTGGTCCAGAGGCCAGCGCAGTGTTACACCACCTCACAATTTATGAGTTTAGTGAACTTTCTTTACGCGGGAATCTTTCTTGACGCACCCCACCAAAAAGGAATTTAACCACATCCGGTCTGGGGACTCGTAAACAAATTCCGAGCCATCTCAGGGGCTAATTCTAAATTAGAAAGTTCTGGCCTCCCATCAATATATATATATATATATATATATAATCATTTACTGTATTGGTTCCATTTTTAGTTAATTAAGATAACAATTTAAGAAATTAGTTTCAATGGTCCACCATCTCCTTAACAAATCCCAGATATTTTGCCGATATATATAAATTCCAGATATTCCAGATATATATTAAAATATTTCTCCTATTTTTTTTCTAAAATATTCAACACTTTTGAAAAACACATATTCTTACTTTTTATCAAGTTTCTAGACATCAGTTAATTGGAGATATGGATGTATTAATTTTTAAAAACCAACGTTATAACATGGAAAATAACACAATTTAATGTATAAAACTCCCCTTTTCCATTGTTCATTATTATTTATTTTCATATATTTTATGGGCGCAAGCACACACACTTTTTTATTTAACAAATTTATTAAATTTTAAGGAATTATATCATTACAAATATTTAGTAGCAGGGCTTACAAACACTCTTATTTATGCTATTGTTTGGGCATCTGAGTATTTGAAGGAAATCACATTCTGTTCCAATTGGCTTAAAGGTCATATTTTAGTTATTTCACTCAACCAGTGGCTTACACAGGAATTTTTCAAGAGGGGATCCAAGGTCAAAAGTCCTCCATTTTCGTATCATGCACCAATACGCCGCGCAACATATTCTTCTGACTTTGTCAATTTTCGGGAACAAAAAACAGTAAAAAATTAATTATTGAATAAATACGCATTAATTCATAAAATTAATTATTAATATTAAATAATTAATTAAATTTTACGTACTATATACATGGGGTTATAATCAATCGAAAAAAAATCAAGGGCTTTGTGTGGGGTGAACCGGGAGACCTCCCCCCCTTGTGTGCGCCACTGCACTCAACTATTTATCAGTAGCATTATAATTAGTTGATAGAATTCCATCTCAAATATTTTTCCCCTTGCCATCGAGAAAAACGTTAAAGAAAATAAAAATTGCTTTTCATTTGTTTTTATTAAAAAGGAAGCCTTCCTCCCCACATCAATTAAATGTTACAACGGAAAGAATTAAAGAATTGTTTGCTTGTTAGTGGAATTACTGAGAGTTTAATTGATGCGCAATATCCAATGTATTCCTTATGACTTACCTTACTTTGAACTTCCATATAAAAAAGTTTACTCAAAATTTTACAGTAACAGTACAATTAATTGTAAATTAAGAATAGATACTATTTTCCTATTAATTGTAAATTAAAAGAATAGATACTATTTTCATATTAATTGTAAATTAAAAATATGTACTATTTTCCTATTAATTGTAAATTAAGAATCGATACTATTTTCTTAAAAGAAATTTTACATCAAAGATATTTTCCATATAATTAATTGATTTACTTAAAAACGTTTAATTTAATAGAAAATGGGAAAACTATTTTGCGTTCATTAATATATTTTTTTAAATGTTTCTTTATTTTGTTTATTTAATGAAATTACAATATTTTTTTAAAAAAGACATCCAACTTATTTATTTTTTTTCAATCTAAATTAATCATATTTTACTCCTACTATATTGGATGATTTTTAACTTTTCATTTTATCTGCCTTATATCATATTTCTTGTAGAATAGCAATTATTAAAAAGCGTTTAATTTATAAAATCGTTTGGAAAACTTTTTTGGACTTTTCCAGCTTCCAAGAGTTATAAAGATCTGAGTGACTTATTTTTATTTTATTTATCCGTGTACTAATCAGAAATAGGAATTGTGATTTTACATTGATTTGTTTTTTATATATATACTGAGAATTATTGTTCTAAAAGTATATTAATTTTATAAATAATGAAAAACTCAAAAACTGAATTAAACTATTTTGTTGTAAACCAAATCTGTTCGCATAATTTTTAAAAAAATCTATTGTGGTGAAACAACTGAAACAAAAAAAATCCCATAAAGAGTTGCTATATTCTTAATAAAGTTGCTATCTTTATAATAGAGTCACTATCTCTATAATAGAATCACTATCTCTCTTATAGAGTCACTATCTCTCTAATAGAGTCACTATCTCTCTAATAGAGTCACTATCTCTCTAATAGAGTCACTATCTCTATAATAGAGTCACTATCTCTATAATAGAGTCACTATCTCTATAATAGAGTCACTATCTCTATCAAAGAGTCACTATCTCTATAATAGTCACTATCTCTCTAATAGAGTTGCTATCTCTATAATAGAGTCGCTATCTCTATAATAGAGTCGCTATCTCTATGATAGAGTCGCTATCTCCCTAATAGAGTCGCTCTCTCTCTAATAGAGTTGCTATCTCTCTAATAGAGTCGCTATCTCTCTAATAGAGTCGCTATCTCTCTAATAGAGTCGCTATCTCTATAATAGTGTCGCTATCTCTATAATAGTGTCGCTATCTCTCTAATAGAGTCACTATCTATAATAGAGTGTAATATCGTCTTGTAGTTAAATTAATCAGCTCTAATTAACCGGATTTACCATTTTTATTATTTCCATCAAAACACATCACTATATTAATAATTTCATTTACAATTAAAAGACACAACGGGAACTACAGGCAGCTTCGTCCATTTTACGTTCCAGACTCCTCTTCTTCTCTCTTTCCCGCTCAAAGGCCAAAACAGTTCACAGCAGCGCCCTCTTTCTAGACTATCGTGTGCTATGTGTCAGGCCTCCTAGTGTACTACGTGCCACGCCGTTACAGTCTAATTTTTTCCTCCCATCCTGGAGAAAACTTTTCACGATATTTGAGTGGAAAGTTTTACTCTGATACCTAAAAAATACTTGACATAGGATCAGTTTATGCAGCAGTAGAGAGTTAAGAATTATTTCTTGAAATCCTTTTCTTTTAAACGGAGCTAAAAAATATTTTTAAAGAAATAACGTGCAAGTACCTGTTCTATCCGAAATTAGTACCTTATTTTAAGGAAGGCATTAAACTTATCCCTACTAATCTATGTGAACTTTAACATATACAAAATATCATTTGGTGAAATACTGCTACCAAATGCAAACTTTAAAATACAAATATTAATTATCAAAAAATTAACATACAAATATCAAAAAAATTTTTTTAATATTAATACCAAAATTTAAAATAAAAAATTCCAAATATCAAAATACAAATACAAAAGTTTAAAATACAAATACCAAATATCACAAATTTTAAAATACAAATACCAAATATCACAAATTTTAAAATACAAATACCAAATATCAAATTTTAAAATACCAATACAAAATATTAAAGTTTAAAATACAAATACAAAATATCAAAAAAATTAAAACACTAATATCAAATATTAATACTAATATACAAATACCAATCATTCTAGACAAAAAAAAATATAATAATACAAAGAAAATTCTTATTTTGCCATCAATTCTCATTACAAGTGTGTGCTTTTTTTTCAAGTTTTGAGGGATACGGCTTAAACTATCAGCATTCTGATTCTGTTTTCCCTTCCGATAAGCAATCTCATAATTAAATGCTTGCAAAATTAAGGACCACCTTAAGAGTCTTGGATTAGTCCCTGTATTTTTCTCTAACCAGACCAAGGGATTATGGTCAGTTGGTATGACAAATTTTTGGTGTCCATCAAGATAGCATTTCAACTTTTGCACGGTAAAAATAATGGCTGCACATTCTTTTTCCGTAGTGCTATATTTTTGTTCTGCAAGCGACAGCTTTTTGCTCAGGGACATCATGGGATGTTCTTCGTTTTCACATACTTGCGACAACACAACGCCTATTCCAAGATTGGATGCATCACACTGAATGATGAAGGGTTTTGTGAAATCAGGGTTGTATAAAACTGGATTTTTAGATAGTCTTATCTTGAGCTCCTCGAATGCATTCTGGCAAGAACTGTTCCAGTCAACGGTTGATTTTCGATTTCGGCCCTTAAGTAAATCTGTCAGTGGAGCTGCGATGACTGAAAATTCGGGAATATATCTTCTATAATAGCCAGATAATATGCTAAAAAGGATCTAACTTGCGTCTTGTTAGTGGGGATTGGGAAATCTTTGATGACCTGAACCTTTAATTCTCCAGGTGTTCTTAAGCCTTGGCCTACCAAATGTCCAAGATATTTAACGTATGCTTGAGCAAATTGACATTTGGATGGCTTGATATGTAATTTAGCGGAGCGTAGGCGATCAAATACATCTTTTAGATGTTTTAGGTGATCATCCCAGGCTAGTGAAAAGATAGCTATATCATCTAGGTAGGGAACTGCAAAGTCTTCACAATTTCTTAATAAGTTTGCCATAAGTCGACTAAAGTAATAGGGCGGATTTTCAGACCGAAAGGTAACCTCAATGGTTTAAAAGTTCCAAATGTTGTCACAAAGGATGCGTACCTTTGCGCTAGGGTACTCGGGGTATTTGCCAATACCCTCGAGTAAGATCCAAGATAGAGATATATTTAGCTGCCGATACCTTTTCTAAAAGTTCCTCGATATTAGGCAAGGGAAAGAATTGTGTCCGAGTTACTTTATTCAACCTTCTGTAAACGATACAGGGCCTTGCTTTCCTTTCCCTGAGCTTCAATAAGTATTAATGGAGATGTAAAATCAGATTCTCCTGGCTCTATTATTTTCAGTTCTAACATCTTATTAACTTCTGATTTGAGAATTTCAATGTAGAGGAGACATACGATAAGGCTTAGCAACAATTGCTCGTTCAGATTCTAATTCAATATCATGTTCAGCTAAATCGGTACATCCAGGAATATTCGAAAAAAGATTACTATATTCATATAAAAGTTATTTGAGCTGTCCTCGTTGAATTTGAGATAATTTTGAATTTAACTGTACATCACTGATGATTTTGGACCATCCCGACCTATCGTTTTCAAGTTCCAAACTAGGCAGGTCTTCTTCTTCGTCATGCTTTAAAGGATTAATGCACAATAAATTAATATTTTCCTCTCGTTGGTGATAAGGTTTTAGCATATTAACGTGATAAACGTGGGTTTTATCCTTCTCTGGGAATTTGACCACATAATTTGTCTCAGAGAGTTGTTGCACTATATTTCTCCAGGGCCAATCCACTGAACAGATAACTTGTTAGGCCTGGATGGAGCTATGACCAAAACCAGTTCACCCAGTTGAAATTGACGCTTAACGGTCCGGCGATCATACCACAACTTCTGTTTTTGTTTCGCATCTTCCATGTGTAGGATTGCCAATTCCTGACATCTTTTCATTCTATTAATGAGTTCGAATACATAATGTTTTCTACATGCTCTTCTTCTGTCAGTTTCTCGTTCAATAACATCACAGGAGTCCTTAGATTTTCCCCGTGAACTAGTTCAGCTAGTGAAAACCCAGTACTATCGTGTATAACAGTCCTTAGGGCAAAGAGGGCTTGAGGAAGAATTTTCTCCCAATCTGGAATTGCCTCCAGACACAGGACACGAAGAATCCTCTTCAATATTCTGTGCATTCTTTCCACAGGATTACTTTGTGGATGATAAACAGAACTTCTAACTACTTTAACTCCAAATCTTTCTAAAAATTCCGTAGTTAGTGCACTCATGAATGACGTACCTTGGTCAGTCTGTAATTCTCTTGGGAACCCCATTCGGCTTAAAATCTGTAACAATGCATTTACAACAGTTGTTGAGCAAAGGTTTGTTACAGGAATGGCATCAGGATACCTTGATGACATACATAACGCCGTAATTATATATTTATTTCCCTGACGGTGTCATTGGTAAAGGTCCATTTGCATCGATGTTAATCTTTGTGAAATTTTCAGTTATTACGGGAACAATTTTTAGTGGGGCCTTCTTTTTATCTTGCGGTTTTACCCACCCTTTGACATTTGACGCATGTCTTTACAAAGTCCTCAACATCACTAAAGCATTTAGGCCAGTAAAATGTTTTGAATATGGCATCTTTCGTTTTAGTTACTCCTAGATGAGCTGCAGTCACCTCGTGACCTATCGTCATCAAATTTTTCTACACTTTTCGGGAACAACCAAACATTTACGTTTAGTGCCATCCTTATCTTCTTTGGAAAAATAGTAAGTTATTTTCGACAATATAATGATTTTTCTTTGAAGACCCGCTTTTAGCTTCTTTAAACTGTGTTTTTAATTCAGCACTGTTCATTTGTTCCTTTGCAAAATCTTTGAGATAAATTTATAAGATTTGATTCAGAAATTTCAGGTTGAATTAAAGGCAAAATATCATCCAGTTCGTCCGGAGATTCTTTATTCTTTTCGTTACTTTCAGAATAGTTTCTTCTGACATGTTAAGATCTTGTTTACTCTCTTCAGTCAATTTCTTCTGCGAACGTGTTTCAACAGCGTTCACCATATACACTTGTATTTCTTTATTCTTCTTCACTTCTTCAAACAATGCAGCAGTCTTATTTCCCAAAAGATAATTTTCCTTGATCTAATGAATCTCTTAAAAACAGAAGCTTTCGTAATCACATGACCAAACACACAGTCCAACTCAATTTCAGCCATCGGAAGACACACTGCGGTTTCCTCCAGAGGAGTTTGAATCCACACAGTTTCATTTATAAACATGGAAAGCTTTACGTATTTTTACATATTAAATCGAGAGTTGCACCAGTATCTCGTAGTATAGGCATTTCAATTTCATTCACTGTTCCTAAACTTGTATATGGAGCCAATACATCAGTACCATTTCTAACAGTTTCATTAGACGCGACTGTTTCGTAATTCTTCTTTAGTTTATCACATTGTGGTCTGAGATGTGAATAAAACCCGCATTTATAACATCGAAGCTGTCTTCTCTTTCTCAGTCTTTCTCGTGATTTTTTTTTCATAGACAGGTTCCTTTTTTTATTTGAAATTTCAACTTGAAATCTTTAGGAGTTTCCTTGGGTCTGGCATCACTATATTTACACCACCTTGGAATTTGTAACTATTTTCTTAGAGATTTCTCTTCTGAAACTCTGTTTGATGCTTTCATATTCGTCTAGTTTCTCTGCAAGTTCATAGGGAGTTTTTAACTTGATCCAGTCATCAAGAAAATACTCTCTTACTTCAGCTGGAACACGATACTTCAATTGTTCAGTTATTAATAGATCTTTCAGTTGCTCGAAAGTTTTAACCTGCAATTCAGCTATCCATTCTGTAAAATAACCATTCAGATTATGAGCATAATTCCTCCAAGACTTCTCTGCTGATTTTTGATGTCTGTAAAAACATTGCTTCAACTTTTCACTTTTCAACCTGTACCTCTTCAATATAAGATCTTTTACAAAATCATAATTATTTGCCCTTTCGGTAGGTTCTCTAGCTAGCATATTAAAGAGTTCTGCTGGTAAAACCGCCAACAAGTAGGTCACCCAATCCTTCTTTGGTACTTGAGCTAATTCTGCCTTCCTTTCAAAATTAATCAAATATAAACTAATCTCATCATGTTTTTCATCAAATTTAGTTGTGATTTGTGTCAATTGAATCTTAGGTCCAATTTCAACTCTTCTTCCAGATTCATCATTTAATGGTTGATTCTGCTGCGATAATTCTAATTTTCTCAATTCTAATTCGTGTTGTCTGGCCTCTCGAGCCATTCGCTCTTCTCTTTCTTCTTGTCTACTTCTTTCTTGTTCTTTCCTATCACTAATGACTCTGTCGAGAATTATCTTCACTTCCTCTTCAACATAAGATTTGCTATTTAGAATCAATTTTTTTTTATATCTACCACCTTGCTGGACTGATCTACTTCAACCCCCATTTCCTCACATACTGACAAAAGATCAGGTTTATTACCTTTAGCTAAATATGCCATGATTTAGGGACTAACAAGATGAGAATGCTTTCCAAAAAGAAAATTAAAATAAGACGAGTAAGAAACTTATTTTTCGAAATATTATTTACCTAAAGTAGTTATCGATTTTGCACTGTGCCGAAATATGCACAAATATACACTTAAATTATAACGAATACATACATATGCAGCACTTTCGAATTCTATTTTTCAAAAGTTTCAAGTGATTAAAATATTTACGTAACTACAATACCAGAATAATCAAATAAGCACAAAAATAAACATTTCAATGTAAAACAATAACATACACCTTAAGTCCAAATTATCTCTTCATAAAGTCTCTTAAAATTTAATTTGTCACTCATTAATTGTCGTTTATTTTCAATTTAAAAACAAACAAAATGCGGGCAAAATATGTTAAAAAAAATTCTATCTATAGAAATTCCTACAATCTCACTCCTTAACTCAAAATAATAATAATGTTTATATTTGTAAAAACAAAAAACATTTTTACTAAAAATGTTTCAATGTAATGACCACTTTTAAATCAAAGAACACCATTCAAATAAAATCCACATATTTACTTTTTGTCATAAAAACCACAAACACTTCTATTCGCAAAAAAAAAATAATCTAACACAATAATGAGAGTAAAATAATTCCGCTGGTATTCTGAATCCACAGAAACAAAAAATTTTACTGAACAACTTATAAAAAACAAATTCTTATATGATTGGAATAGCTACATAATTTATGCATTTAACCATGAGAACTTCTGAAACGTAATGAGTCAGCTTTTTTTCTCTCAGTAAAAGAGAAGAATCATAAATATTTCGTTCACTCAGCAAAATCAAAAATATTTCTACTTAAATATACACTTTATTATACATATTTTTTTCACTGCACCTTCAAATCGTGCTATAATCACAATTTTCATAAGTTATTTATCATTCACTCTTCACAAATTTTTTAATATTGTTTTTACAATACAGATTTTTTAAACACCGTTGAGAGAATCTTTTTTAATTTATATTCACACATAGAAAACACAGTTTTAAATCAGAATACACTAAAAACTATTAAAAAAGAGCAATTTATATACTCAATTCAACCACAGACAAAATAAATTTTCTCCTTTTATAGGATAAATTTTTGTTCTTATTTAAAAACAAATCATAAATTAACGAGAATAGCAGGGATAAGTAAAAGGCTTTAAAATAATCAAAATCTAGCATTTAGTACAAAGAGTGAATTAAGAATGATTTCTGTATTTAATTTGTGCCCATATTTTAATACAAAAATTGAGATCAAATTTAAAATACGCCGAAGGTACTTTCAGATAGAAAAAGTACTTACCCCAAATATTTCTTTTGTTGTTAAAGACACTGTTTTTAGTTTCATCGTGCCATCGCTGCCACCAGTCTGTAAGATCGTCTTGTAGTTGAATTAATCAGCTCTAATTAACCGGATTTACCGTTTTTATTATTTCCATCAAAACACATCACTATATTAATAATTTCATTTACAATTAAAAGTCACAACGGAAACTACAGGCAGCTTCGTCCATTTTACGTTCCAGACTTCTCTTCTTCTCTCCTTCGCGCTCAAAGGCCAAAACAGTTCGCAGCAGCGCCCTCTTTCTAGTCTATCGTGTGTTATGTGTCAGGCCTCCTAGTGTACTCTGTGCCACGCCATTGCAAGAGTCGCTATCTCTATAATAGAGAGTCGCTATCTCTATAATAGAGTCACTATCTCTATAAAAGTGTCGCTATCTCTATAATAGTATCGCTATCTCTATAATAGTGTCGCTATCTCTATAATAGTGTCGCTATCTCTATAATAGTGCCGCTGTCTCTATAATAGTTTCGCTATCTCTATAATAATGTCGCTATCTCTATAATAAAGTCTTTATCTCTCTAATAGTTACTATCTCTCTAATAGAGTCACTATCTCTCTAATAGAGTCACTATCTCTCTACTAGAGTCACTATCTATAATAGAGTGTAAGATCATCTTGTAGTTGAATTAATCAGCTCTAATTAACCGGATTTACCGTTTTTATTATTTCCATCAAAACACATCACTATATTTATAATTTCATTTACAATTAAAAGACACAACGGGAACTACAGTCAGCTTCGTCCATTTTACATTCCAGACTTCTCTTCTCTCCTTCGCGCTCAAAGGCCAAAACAGTTCGCAGCAGCGCCCTCTTTCTAGTCTATCGTGTGTTATGTGTCAGGCCTCCTAGTGTACTCTGTGCCACGCCGTTACAAGAGTCGCTATCTCTATAATAGAGTCGCTATCTCTATAATAGAGTCACTATCTCTATAATAGTGTCGCTATCTCTATAATAGTGTCGCTATCTCTATAATAGTGTCGCTATCTCTATAATAGTGTCGCTATCTCTATAATAGTGTCGCTATCTCTCTAATAGTTACTATCTCTCTAATAGAGTCACTATCTCTCTAATAGCGTCACTATCTCTCTAATAGAGTCACTATCTCTCTAATAGAGTCACTATCTATAATAGAGTGTAAGATCGTCTTGTAGTTGAATTAATCAGCTCTAATTAACCGGATTTACCGTTTTTATTATTTCCATCAAAACACATCACTATATTAATAATTTCATTTACAATTAAAAGTCACAACGGGAACTACAGGCAGCTTCGTCCATTTTACGTTCCAGACTCCTCTTCTTGTCTCCTTTCCGCTCAAAGGCCAAAACAGTTCACAGCAGCGCCCTCTTTCTAGTCTATCGTGTGTTATGTGTCAGGCCTCCTAGTGTACTATGTGCCACTCCGTTACAAGAGTCGCTATCTCTATAATAGAGTCGCTATCTCTATAATAGAGTCGCTATCTCTATAATAGAGTCACTATCTCTATAATAGAGTCGCTATCTCTATAATAGTGTCGCTATCTCTATAATAGTGTCGCTATCTCTATAATATAGTGTCGCTATCTCTATAATAGTGTCGCTATCTCTAATAGTTACTATCTCTCTAATAGAGTCACTATCTCTCTAATAGCGTCACTATCTCTCTAATAGAGTCACTATCTCTCTAATAGAGTCACTATCTATAATAGAGTGTAAGATCGTCTTGTAGTTGAATTAATCAGCTCTAATTAACCGGATTTACCGTTTTTATTATTTCCATCAAAACACATCACTATATTAATAATTTCATTTACAATTAAAAGTCACAACGGGAACTACAGACAGCTTCGTCCATTTTACGTTCCAGACTCCTCTTCTTCTCTCCCTTCCGCTCAAAGGCCAAAACAGTTCACAGCAGCGCCCTCTTTCTGGTCTATCGTGTGTTATGTGCCACGCCGTTACAAGAGTCGCTATCTCTATAATAGAGTCGCTCTCTTTATAATAGAGTCGCTCTCTCTATAATAGAGTCGCTCTCTCTATAATAGAGTCGCTATCTCTATAATAGAGTCACTATGTTTAAAATAGAGTTGCTATCTGTATAATAGTGTCGCTATCTCTATAATAGAGTCGCTATCTCTATAATAGAGTCGCTATCTCTATAATAGTCACTATCTCTCTAATAGAGTCACTATCTCTAATAGAGTCACTATATCTCTAATAGAGTCACTATCTTTATAATAGAGTCACTATCTTTATAATAGAGTCACTATCTTTATAATAGTGTCACTATCTTTATAATAGTCACTATCTCTCTAATAGTTACTATTTCTCTAATAGAGTCATTATCTCTCTAATAGAGTCACTATCTCTCTAATAGAGTCACTATCTCTCTAATAGAGTCGCTATCTCTCTAATAGAGTCGCTATCTCTCTAATAGAGTCGCTATCTCTCTAATAGTCACTATCTCTCTAATAGAGTCACTATCTCTCTAATAGAGTCACTATCTCTCTAACAGAGTAACTATCTTTATAATAGTCAGTATCTTTATAATAGAGTCACTATCTTTATAATAGAGTCACTATCTTTATAATAGAGTCACTATCTTTATAATAGAGTCACTATCTCTCTTATAGTCACTATATTTCTAATAGTTACTATTTCTCTAATAGAGTCACTATCTCTCTAATAGAGTCACTATCTCTATAATAGAGTCGCTATCTCTATAATAGAGTCGCTATCTCTATAATAGAGTCGCTATCTCTATAATAGAGTCGCTATCTCTATAATAGAGTCGCTATCTCTATAATAGAGTCGCTATCTCTATAATAGAGTCGCTTTCTCTATAATAAAGACACTTTAAAAAAGACACTCTCTAAATTGTGAAGAGTCACTATCTCTATAATAGAGTCACTATCTGCGACAGAGTCGATATTTAAATAATGTAGTCAATATCACCCAAGTAATTTCATGAACTTTAAAAATGGAGATACAAGAATATTTCAAAGTCTATATAGCCAACCAGAGTTCTTTCCTGTCATTCCTGGAGCAGTTTGAAGGCATTTGATGAATCGTTGGAAACTCTTGCATATTTATTGTTCAATGTTATTTGCACTGTATTCAAAAAAATTGTCAAATTCCTTCCCTTTGAAAATTCATCAATTTTACAGAAAAATTATATGCTTTGAATGTATCATTACAGTGTTAAGATTACACAGGACGATTTAAAGATAATTCAAAGTCCTGGCAAAGGGGTTCTTCTCCAGTGAGTTTTTTTCATAGGCATGATTGACGTTTTGATAGTCACCGGTGGCAAAACAAGCTTCAGCTGTGTAAGGCTGAACAACGTGTTATTCCTGTGCTAGCATTTTTTCTTTTTTTTTTCTGTTTAGGATTTCACTTTTTGCAGTGCTCCAGAAAAAAGATATACCCAAAGGAATAAAACATGTAAGAAATGTCGCACAATAATATATCACTTGCAGTATATTTGATGATCTAAAGAAGCACGACAGAAAATGCATCAAACAACGATTCTGCCATTGTCAACGACTTTATATCAAAAGATTATACATTGGAGTTGCATTTTTGAAATGTTTTAGAAAAGAATGTATCCAAAGGAATAAAACATGCAAGACTTGCCGCAGCAGTATATCATTTGCAACATATTGATGATCCAAAGAAGTTGGACAGAAAACGCTCCAAACAATGATTCCGCCATTATCATTTATTTATTTGTCAAAAACTTATGTTTTCAAAAAAGATAACGTAGTGATTTAATAAAAATTTCACTTTGTTTGCTCAGACAACAAACTGAAAATTTTTTCAAGGTAACGATATAATTAAAAGGACTGTGGCATTTGTAGGGAATTTATATTGATTTCAACAATAGATATGTATTACTGTTTACTTTGTTAAAATAGCTAAAACAGATGGTCACAATATGGCTTACTAACAATAAAAACACTTATGAAAAAATATAATAATTCTTTTAAAATAGAAATATATGTATTCATTTTTAACTCTTATTAATTATACTTTACTGTAATTATTATTTAAAGTTTTGGAAATCTAATGGAAATTTACATTTTTATTAAAATCATGTTCACAAATCAGTGTTTTAAATAACTTTATATAACACAGATTGGAGTCCCAAGATAAAAACTATCGAAAACAAAATGTTCAAGCCAATTTAGATTAAAAGTACTCAAAATGAAATTGCTACATTCGCGTTAATTGAAGTAAAAAATTATCCGAAAATATATAAAATAGGCTTAGCTTTCATCAAACGATCATGAACAGAATGAAGATACAGATTGAAACAAAAATTAAAACATGAATATTTAAGGTTTTTTTAAAATTGTCCAAAAGAAATAAATCAAACCAAAATTTAAGTTTGGGATTTTTAAAAAAGGTAAAAAAGGTCTATAGTTTCATTCAAATCACATCATACATGTAAAAGTTTAACTGTAAACAGTCAAATCATTTTGACAAATCTAAAGATAAGACTATTCAAAGATACCTTTTTAATGATTATTCATTTAAGAAACAATTGTAATTGCCACAAAGTACAAATAAATGAATAAATGCATCCTTAAATAAATGTAACGATAGGGAAAACTATGTAAAGATCTCTAAAAAGCTACATGAAAAAAGGTAGCGCGTTCTGAAGTGTTTGAGACGTAATGTGATGTCATAGCACTTGAGCTGTGAGAATTGTTTCAAAATAGTACTTAAAAGAATTTTAAAGGAATTTTTAAAAAAACTTTTGTGAAGTACAAATTATTTTGGCTCATAATTTTCAGAGTGTTGAAACATCAAACAATTTAGAAAAATGTCTAAAATCTTTAAATTTTGTAAGGTTGGACTAAACAAAATGTAAAAAAGACATTTATGCCTTTATAATAAAGCATAGGCTCCCAACTTTTTGACCTGGTGCCCCCTTTTCTAGTGAATATTTCGATACCGCCCCCTCCCACTCAAGGGAAATAAGAGTACATAATATATGGTGAAAATAAGAATTAATTTTAAAATAATATTCTATTACTAATAGAACATATTTTTTTTTTAATTTATTTTTTTCTAAAATCCTCACTTGCGAATCTGTAAGCTATTGCAGCAAATGTATTTAAATGTGTAATATTATGTATTTTAGTTTTAAATAGGATATTTTGGAATTGAAGCGTTATTGAACTTCTTCTTTATTTAAAAAATTAGTATAAAAGTCTTAACTTGCATATATATATATATATATATATATATATATATATATATATATATATATATATATATATATATATACCTGTTATAAAGACACTCTTGAAAGAAGGTTTTGATTATATGAAGTAATTCACAATAAACTATTGCTTTCGAAATAAAATAAATGTCAGTTTTAGCATTTTAAGTATCAGACATTAATTCCTGGTGAACATATTTAATTATATTTCTTGGATAATATACATAATGAAATGCAGAGGACGAAATATTATTCCTACTGCTCGCAGACTAAGACAAAACACGGACACTACCGAAATTAAAATTTACTATATCATTCAATTTATTGTTTGTCTAAATGTATTGTAATCTTTAAGTTTTTCATCCGCTTCCCTGAACTACCGAAAATGTGAATTTTCGTACACGTGATAAAATGATTTAAATACGTACAATTAACATAAGGTAACCAGTATTAGAGTTTACTTTTGTTAGTATAGAATCCGCGTGTTTTTTTTAATCTTTTAAAACTATATATGGTTAATTAGACGAAGCCCCCTCCGTGCTCCCTCAACACCCCCTAATTTTCTCTGGGTCTTTTACTTCCCTTGAAAGCCTCAAACGTCCACAGGGGGCATTATCGCCCACGTCCGGATCCCTAGAACACCCCCTTTTGTGAGCCACTGCTAATATTTATTTACTTATATTTATTTTTCTTTTATTTACTTGTATTTATTTTTCTTTTACTTACTTGTATTTATTTTTCTTTTATTTATTGGCATATGTTTTATATATTTTACTCCTAGTATTTATCTATACTTAAATTAATGAAATTAGTTAATTTTATGGCAATTGCCCTTCTTCTAATAAAATTTATTTTACCTAAAATAGTTTTCCACAAAATTAGTGAAATTTGTTAATACCCTTCATTAATCTGTTACTTACTATTAATTTTTAAATATTTCTCTGAAAGTGTTTATTTTTATTACATCTCGCTATGTTTAAAATGCCTTCTCACACTATAATATCTTAATTCAATATAAATAATTAAATTTGATTGGCAAAAATGTATTTATCCTTGTAATTTGAAAATCGAGTGTAAAAATAGAAAATTTCGGTAAAAAAAAAAAAGAAAAACGTTATCCCGGTGAAAGAGATTTGCCACTTAAAAATACTGTTTAAAATTATATTTGAGATTTTTGAAAGTATTTATTTCCATATTTATCTGCACCCTTTATCTTTTCTAAGATGGGGGATGTATCCGCAATACCAAAGATGCGTTTCGAGTGTCCGCAAATACCGCGAAATGTTATGTGACCGCAAATACCACGCCACTCTCTGATACAAGAATGGTGGACTTTCGACCCTAAAGCCCCCTTTGAAAATTACTATGTGCACTACTGATATATACATATACATATATATAGTAATATTTACTCTTAGCAAAACTTATGGTCATGTAAGTGTTACCCACGGTTAATCAGATTAAAAATAAATCTGTTACTAAGATTCTAGAATTATCTGAGAAATGCATAGTTCCTTGCAGCTACTGCTTAAGTTTCTTTCTTAAGTTTATAAGTACATTTTTTTAAAAACCAACAATAATAAGTTCCTAGAAAAGGTTTACCGTACTAATGTCGTTCCGTAGAAATTGCACTGTAGCACACTTGTTTTGCTACTTTGGTGATTATTCTGTGTATTCACCATAGCATAAAAGATAAGAATTTGAACAGATAACAATTCTTGCCTTAAGCTGGAAAAGAAACTCGTTTTCAGATATTGGAATTAATTCCAATTTAACGAAAGGTGGCATTGGGACAATGGTGTGTAGAGTTAAGGTCATTCAGTCTTCATGTAATGATAAGGGCCCAACTCGGCACATTTTATGAGACAAAAAATTCTCTAATGCCAATAAGATAATCGAATCTTATACTTTATGAGAGAAAGATAGCCGAATATTTTTCTACTGTAACGTCGCCGCTACATTGGACGGATATTTTTCGAACCCAATTGTCATTTTTAAACGCCAGGGGTAAGCAAAATGACAAGATGGATCATTGCATTCTTTAAAGGGGACCAAGTTGATTTCCCCACTCATTTTTCTTCCCTGCACCTATGCGGCTTTTTTCTTCCCTATTGATGGGAGGCCAGATTTGTTCATGTTTTAGAAATCGCCATTGAAACGGCTTGGAATTTTTATACGTCCCCCCCTTGACCGGATGTGGTGAATTTCCCTTTGGTGGAGTGTGTCAAAAATTCCCGCGTTAAAAGTTCAGTAAACGCATAAATTTTGAGGTGATGTAACACTGCGCCGGCCTCGGAACCCATCAGAAAAATTATACTGGACAAGGCAAATTGTTCAGCTCCAGGATTTTTGGGTGATGAGGTGCTGAATAAAATGGGTACGCACCCGAATTTCAAAGAGATAACCTCTCCCAGAGTTGCAGAAGAACCTTCTAACAAAAGACGCCAAAAATTCTACCCGGACCGGGCGTCAACCATGTCCATCCCCTGCATGCTCTACATCTCAATTATTTTTAATCTTCTTGTTGTAGAAGTAAAAATCCTCTATACGTGTGCTTAAAATAAATTTATCTTAAACGTTAAAAGCTCGTTCTGTTAAATTGTTGATTCTTGTTTATTTTACTGTTAAATTATAGATTCTTGTTTATTTTAACTATGGTCATGATGCGATGTGAAATTAGGAAACTGGATTCACAGTTTAGAAATTAAATAAGTTAAAATAGCGTCGCATCATTTTGGTGCCGTGACCAGGATGTCAAAAAAATTTTTTTTTTCTTTGCACCATTTAGTGCCGTGACCTATGTTTTTTTTTTCCTTAATTTAGATGAGATTTTTGGGCCAGTCAATTTTTTTACTTATTGGTTCATTTAGAAAGATCCTCTGTCAATTTTTTTTTATCTATGGTGATAAATATATTTATCTATTGAAGTGTAAGAATTATTGATAATGTGTCGTCAAATTTATATTACCCTGATTCGTTTTTTTTCTATTGATATGTGCTGCAACTTAATATTGTACTGTTATCTTTAGAGGATGAATATAATAGTTTTTTTAAAGTTCAGTGGTTGTTAATGTATTTTATATTATGCTCTTTTTTTTGCTAGTGTATATATGTTTGTATTCATTATCTCAACTTATCTAGCGATGATCTCAATTTCTTACGCGTTGATATGTTTGTATTGTGGATTTTAGTGTACTCATTTTTTTCCTTTTAATTAATTCGAGTATATATTATCATATGGAGTACGCTTTTCGTTGCTAGTTAACAATTTTTTTTGGTCCGAGTGTTTGAAGTAGTTCAGTTAATTGATTATGCTTACTGTTCTCGTAATAAAATTTCTTGTGTTGTTGCTGTTTCAAACTATAGTCGATAAGGTGTTAAATTTAGAGAAAGGAAAGGTAATTGGCCGGATTGTCATTAGTGTAGAAATTAGATTTTGAGCGATCTAAGTATTATGAAGATGTTAGTTTCGATAAAAGTTGATTATGTGTTGCGCTGCTTAAATTTAGAGAAATTGAGGTGATAAGATTATGGTAGTTTTTGATAAAAATTGGTCAGATGTTCATTTGTGCAGCATTTGGACTTCGAGATATTAAAGTGTAAGGAAGATTTTAAGTTTTGATGGAAATAGTTATTGTGTGTGTTAATTATGTTTGTGCTTGAATTGAGTTTTTTTTCGGAGATGTTAAGGTTGCCAATTTTTTTTTTTGTTTTTTGTGAATCTGTTGTTCTGGTTGAAATGAGACTTTAATTGTTGGAGCGATGTTGTGTTTGGGGACTAAGTATTGGTTACAGCGATTTTTTTCTGTGGATATGTATGATAGAGCACTGGACTATATGAATGCACTTGATTTGTTGTTGTAATTTTTTTTTCTCTCCCTCCTTGTTTCTTTTTAAAATTGTTATTTGGAGTGTTCATGCAAATTAATTTTTTTGGGGGTATTTTGTTGCTTGGACGTTTTGTGTGTGGTTTCAATCTTGGTGTACTTGGGCGATAGCGGAGGACGTCCCATCTCGTGCTGGTAGCTGTCCATGTCATTCTGGCGCACTCGTACTCGGAGCATTTTCGTCTTCACCCCCACTCCACCCCCAACACCTCTTAAATGCAAGGTCTGGCTAATAAAGAAAAAACTCAAGCCATTGTTTTCAGAAAATGGATCGTCATTGACCCCCAAGCTGAACTCACACTTTTTGATAGCAACATTCATTGGGTCCCGGTCGTTCATTACTTGGGCTTACATATTGATGTGTGTTATTCCTGTGCTAGCATTTTTTTCTTTTATTTTTCTGTTTAGGATTTCACTTTTTGCAGTGCTCCAGAAAAAGATATACCCAAAGGAATAAAACATGTAAGAAATGTCGCACAATAATATATCACTTGCAGTATTTTGATGATCTAAAGAAGCACGACAGAAAATGCATCAAACAACGATTCTGCCATTGTCAACGACTTTATATCAAAAGATTATACATTGGAGTTGCATTTTTGAAATGTTTTAGAAAAGAATGTATCCAAAGGAATAAAACATGCAAGACTTGCCGCAGCAGTATATCATTTGCAACATATTGATGATCCAAAGAAGTTGGACAGAAAACGCTCCAAGCAATGATTCCGCCATTATCATTTATTTATTTGTCAAAAACTTATGTTTTCAAAAAAGATAACGTAGTGATTTAATAAAAATTTCACTTTGTTTGCTCAGACAACAAACTGAAAATTTTTTCAAGGTAACGATATAATTAAAAGGACTGTGGCATTTGTAGGGAATTTATATTGATTTCAACAATAGATATGTATTACTGTTTACTTTGTTAAAATAGCTAAAACAGATGGTCACAATATGGCGTACTAACAATAAAAACACTTATGAAATAAATATAATAATTTTTTTAAAATAGAAATATATATGTATTCATTTTTAACTCTTATTAATTATACTTTACTGTAATTATTATTTAAAGTTTTTGAAATCTAATGGAAATTTACCTTTTTCATAAAATCATGTTCACAAATCAGTGTTTTAAATAACTTTAAATAACACAGATTGGAGTCCTCAAGATAAAAACTATCGAAAACAAAATGTTCAAGCCAATTTAGATTAAAAGTACTCAAAATGAAATTGCTACATTCGCGTTAATTGAAGTAAAAAAATTATCCGAAAATATATAAAATAGGCTTAGCTTTCATCAAACGATCATGAACAGAATGAAGATACAGATTGAAACAGAAATTAAAACATGAATATTTAAGGTTTTTTTAAAATGGTCCAAAAGAAATAAATCAAACCAAAATTTAAGTTTGGAATTTTTAAAAAGGTAAAAAAGGTCTATAGTTTCATTCAAATCACATCATACATGTAAAACATTCAAATCATTTTGACAAATCTAAAGATAAGACTATTCAAAGATACCTTTTTTTAATAATTATTCATTTAAGAAACAATTGTAATTTGCCACAAAGTACAAATAAATGAATAAATGCATTCTTAAATAAATGTAACGATAGGGAAAAATATGTAAAGATCTCTAAAAAGCAACATGAGAAAATGTAGCGCATTCTGAAATGATTGAGACGTAATGTGATGTCATAGCACTTGAGCTGTGAGAATTGTTTCAAAGTAGTACTTAAAAGAATTTTAAAGGAATTTTTTAAAAAAAACTTTTTGAAGTACAAATTATTTTGGCTCATAATTTTCAGAGTGTCGAAACATCAAACAATTTAGAAAAATGTCTAAAATCTTTAAATTTTGTAAGGTTGGACTAAGCCCAATGTAAAAGAACATTTATGCCTTTATAATAAAGCATAGGCTCCCAACTTTTTTTGATCTGGCGCCCCCTTTTCTAGTTGAATATTTCGATACCGCCCCCTCCCACTCAAGAGAAATAAGAGTACATAATACATGGTGAAAATAAGAATTAATTTTTTTAAATAATATTCTATTACTAATAGAACATATTTTTTTAATTTAATTTTTTTTCTAAAACCCTCACTTGCGAATCTGTAAGCTATTGCAGCAAATGTATTTAAATGTGTAATATGTATTTTAGTTTTAAATAGGATATTGTTGAAATTGAAGCGTTATTGAAATTCTTCTTTATTTAAAAATTAGAATAAAAGTCTTAACTTGCATATATATATATATATATATATATATATATATATATATATATATATATATATATATATATATATATATATACCTGTTATAAAGACGCTCTTGAAAGAAGGTTTTGATTATATGAAGTAATTCACAATAAACTATTGCTTTCAAAATGAAATAAATGTCAGTTTTAGCGTTTTAAGTATCAGAAGTTAATTCCTGGTAAACATATTTAATTATATTTCTTGGATAATATACATAATGAAATGCAGAGGACGAAATATTATTCCTACTGCTCGCAGACTAAGACAAAACACGGACACTACAGAAATTAAAATTTACTATATCATTCAATTTAATGTTTGTTTAAATGTATTGTAATCTTTAAGTTTTTCATCCGCTTCCCGAACTACCGAAATTTCTGAATTTTCGTACACGTGATAAAAATGATTTAAATACGTACAATCAACATAAGGTAACCAGTATAAAAGTTTACTTTTGTTAGTATATAATCCGCGTGTTTTTTTAATCTTTTAAAACTATATATGGTTAATTAGACGAAGCCCCTCTGTGCTCCTTCAACACCCCCTAATTTTCTCGGGGTCTTTTACTGCCCCCTTGAAAGCCTCAAATGCCCACAAGGGGACATTATCGCCCACGTCCGGATCACTAGGATACCCCCCTTTGTGTAAGTCACTGCTAATATTTATTTACTTATATTTATTTTTCTTTTATTTACTTGTATTTATTTTTCTTTTACTTACCTGTATTTATTTTTCTTTTATTTACTTGCATAAGTTTTATATATTTTACTTCTAGTATTTATCTATACTTAAATTAATGAAATTAGTTAATTTTATGGCAATTGCCCTTCTTCTAATAAAATTTATTTTACTCTAAAATAGTTTTCCACAAAATTAGTGAAATTTGTTCATACCCTTCATTAATCTGTTACTTACTATTAATTTTTAAATATTTCTCTGAAAGTGTTTATTTTTATTACATCTCGCTATGTTTAAAATGCCTTCTCACACTATAATATCTTAATTCAATATAAATAATTAAATTTGATTGGCAAAAATGTATTTATCCTTGTAATTTGAAAATCGAGTGTAAAAATAAAAAACTTCGGTAAAAAAAAAAGAGAAAAACGTTATCCCGATGAAAGAGATTTGCCACTTAAAATACTGTTTAAAATTATATTTGAGATTTTTGAAAGTATTTATTTCCATATTTATCTGCACCCTTTATCTTTTCTAAGATGGGGGGATGTATCCGCAAATACCAAGATGCGTTTCGGAGAGTCCGAAAATACCGCGAAATGTTATGTGACCGCAAATACCACGCCACCGATACAAGAATGGTGGACTTTCGATCCTAGAGCCCCCCTTGAAAAATTCCTATATGTGCGCTACTGATATATATATACATATATATAGTAATATTTACTCTTAGCAAAACTTATGGTCCTGTAAGTATTACCCACGGTCAATCAGATTAAAAATAAATCTGTTACTAAGACTCTAGAATTATATGAGAAATGCATAGTTCCTTGCAGCTACTGCTTAAGTTTCTTTCTTAAGTTTATAAGTACATTCTTTTAAAAACCAACAATAATAAGTTCCTAGAAAAGGTTTACCGTACTAATGTCGTTCCGTAGAAATTGCACTGTAGCACACTTGTTTTGCTACTTTGGTGATTATTCTGTGTATTCACCATAGCATAAAAGATAGGAATTTGAACAGATAACAATTCTTGCCTTACGCTGGAAAAGAAACTCGTTTTAAGATATTGGAATTTATTCCAATTTAACGAAAGGTGGCATTGGGACAATGTTATGTAGAGTTAAGGTCATTCAGTCTTCATGTAATGATAAGGGCCCAACTCGGCACATTTTATGAGACAAAAAAATTCTCTAATGCCAATAAGATAATCGAATCTTATACTTTATGAGAGAAAGATAGCCGAATATTTTTCTACTGTAACGTCGCCGCTACATTGGACGGATATTTTTCGAACCCAATTGTCATTTTTAAACGCCAGGGGTAAGCAAAATGACAAGATGGATCATTGCATTCTTTAAAGGGGACCAAGTTGATTTCCCCACTCATTTTTCTTCCCTACACCCACGCGGCTTTTTCTTCATAACTATTAATGGGAGGCCAGATTTGTTCATGTTTTAGAAATCGCCATTGAAACGGCTTGGAATTTTTATACGAGTCCCCCCTCCTTGACCGGATGTGGTGAAATTCCCTTTGGTGGGGTGTGTCAAAAAAGTTCCCGCGTTAAAAAGTTCAGTAAACGCATAAAGTTTGAGGTGGTGTAACACTGCGCCGGCCTCGGAACCAATCAGAAAAATTATACTGGACAAGGCAAATAGTTCAGCTCCAGGATTTTTGGGTGATGAGGTGCGGAATAAAATGGGGACGCACCCGAATTTCAAAGAGATAGCCTCTCCCAGAGTTGCAGAAGAATCTTCTAACAAAAGACGCCAAAATTCTACCCGGACCGGGCGTCAACCATGTCCATCCCCCTGCATCCTCTACCTCTCAATTATTTTTAATCTTCTTGTTGTAGAAGTAAAAATCCTCTATACGTGTGCTTAAAATAAATTTAACTTAAACGTTAAAAGCTCGTTCTGTTAAATTGTTGATTCTTGTTTATTTTACTGTTAAATTATAGATTCTTGTTTCTTTTAACTAAAGTCAGGATGCGATGTGAAATTAGGAAACTGGATTCACAGTTTAGAAATTAAAGAAGTTAAAATAGCGTCGCATCATTTTGGTGCCGGGACTAGGATGTCAAAAAAAAAAATTTTTTCTTTGCACCATTTAGTGCCGTGACCTATGTTTTTTCCCCCTTTTGGGCCAATCAATTTTTTTTTAATAATTGGTTCATTTAGAAAGAGCCTCTGTCAAATTTTTTTTTATTTATGGTGATATATATATTTATCTATTGAAGTGTAAGAATTATTGATAATGTGTCTTGTCAAATTTATATTACCCTGATTCGTTTTTTTTTCTATTGATATGTGCCGCAACTTAATATTGTACTGTTATCTTTAGAGGATGAATATAATAGTTTTTTTTAAAGTTCAGTGGTTGTTAATGTATTTTTTATTATGCTCTTTTTGCTAGTGTATATATGTGTGTATTCATTATCTTAACTTATCTAGCGATGATCTCAATTTCTTACGCGTTGATATGTTTGTATTGTAGATTTTAGTGTACTCATTTTTTTCCTTTTAATGAATTCGAGTATATATTATTATATGGAGTACGTGTTTCGTTGCTAGTTAACAATTTTTCTTTGGTCCGAGTGTTTGAAGTAGTTCAGTTAATTGATTATGCTTACTGTTCTCGTAATAAAATTTCTTGTGTTGTTGCTGTTTCAAACTATAGTCGATAAGGTGTTAAATTTAGAGAAAGGAAAGGTAATTGGCCGGATTGTCATTAGTGTAGAGATTAGATTTTGAGCGATCTAAGTATTATGAAGATGTTAGTTTCGATAAAGGTTGATTATATGTTGCGCTGCTTAAATTTAGAGAAATTGAGGATATAAGATTATGGTAGTTTTTGATAAAAATTGGTAGGACGTTCATTTGTGCAGCATTTGGACTTAGATATATTAAAGTGTAAGGAAGATGTTAAGTTTTGATGGAAATAGTTATTGCGTGTGTTAATTATGTTTGTGCTTAGAATTGAGTTTTTTTTCTGAGATGTTAAGGTTTGCCAATTTTTTTTTGTTTTTTTGTGAATCTGTTGTTCTGGTTGAAATGAGACTTTAATTGTTGGAGCGATGTTGTGTTTGGGGACTAAGTATTGGTTACAGCGATTTTTTTCTGTGGATATGTATGATAGAGCACTGGACTATATAAATGCACTTGATTTGTTGTTGTAATTTTTTTTCTCTCCCTCCTTGTTTCTTTTAAAATTGTTATTTGGAGTGTTCATGCAAATTAATTTTTTTGGGGGGGTATTTTATTGCTTGGACGTTTTGTGTGTGGTTTCAATCTTGGTGTACTTGGGCGATAGCGGAGGACGTCCCATCTCGTGCTGGTAGCTGTCCATGTCATTCTGGCGCACTCGTACTCGGAGCATTTTCGTTTTCTCCCCCACCCCACCCCCCAACACCTCCTAAATGCAAGGTCTGGCTAATGTAGAAAAAACTCAAGCCATTGTTTTCAGAAAATGGGGCATCATTGACCCCCAAGCTGAACTCACACGTTTTGATGACAACATTCAGTGGGTCCCGGTCGTTCATTACTTGGGCTTACATATTGATGTGTGTTATTCCTGTGCTAGCATTTTTTCCTTTTTTTTTCTGTTTAGGATTTCACTTTTTGCAGTGCTCCAGAAAAAAGATATACCCAAAGGAATAAAACATGTAAGAAATGTCGCACAATAATATATCACTTGCAGTATATTTGATGATCTAAAGAAGCACGACAGAAAATGCATCAAACAACGATTCTGCCATTGTCAACGACTTTATATCAAAAGATTATACATTGAGTTGCATTTTTGAAATGTTTTAGAAAAGAATGTATCCAATGGAATAAAACATGCAAGACTTGCCGCAGCAGTATATCATTTGCAACATATTCATGATCCAAAGAAGTTGGACAGAAAACGCTCCAAACAATGATTCCGCCATTATCAATTATTTATTTGTCAAAAACTTATGTTTTCAAAAAAAAAATAACGTAGTGATTTAATAAAAATTTCACTTTGTTTGCTCAGACAATAAACTGAAAATTTTTCAAGGTAACGATATAATTAAAAGGACTGTGGCATTTGTAGGGAATTTATATTGATTTCAACAATAGATATGTATTACTGTTTACTTTGTTAAAATAGCTAAAACAGATGGTCACAATATGGCGTACTAACAATAAAAACACTTATGAAAAAAATATAATAATTCTTTTAAAATAGAAATATGTGTATTCATTTTTAACTCTTATTAATTATACTTTACTGTAATTATTATTTAAAGTTTTGAAATCTAATGGAAATTTACATTTTTATTAAAATCATGTTCACAAATCAGTGTTTTAAATAACTTTAAATAACACAGATTGGAGTCCTCAAGATAAAAACTATCGAAAACAAAATGTTCAAGCCAATTTAGATTAAAAGTACTCAAAAATGAAATTGCTACATTCGCGTTAATTGAAGTAAAAAAATTATCCGAAAATATATAAAATAGGCTTAGCTTTCATCAAACGATCATGAACAGAATGAAGATACAGATTGAAACAGAAATTAAAACATGAATATTTAAGGTTTTTTTTAAAATTGTCCAAAAGAAATAAATCAAAACCAAAATTTAAATTTGGAATTTTTAAAAAGGTAAAAAAGGTCTATAGTTTCATTCAAATCACATCATACATGTAAAAGTTAAACTGTAAACAGTCAAATCATATTGACAAATCTAAAGATAAGACTATTCAAAGATACCTTTTTTTAATGATTATTCATTTAAGAAACAATTGTAATTGCCACAAAGTACAAATAAATGAATAAATGCATCCTTAAATAAATGTAACGATAGGGAAAACTATGTAAAGATCTCTAAAAGCTACATGAAAAAAGGTAGCGCGTTCTGAAGTGTTTGAGACGTAATGTGATGTCATAGCACTTGAGCTGTGAGAATTGTTTCAAAATAGTACTTAAAAGAATTTTAAAGGAATTTTTAAAAACTCTTTTGAAGTACAAATTATTTTGGCTCATAATTTTCAGAGTGTCGAAACATCAAACAATTTAGAAAAATGTCTAAAATCTTTAAATTTTGTAAGGTTGGACTAAACCCAATGTAAAAGGACATTTATGCCTTTGTAATAAAGCATAGGCTCCCAACTTTTTTTGACCTGGCACCCCCTTTTCTAGTAAATATTTCGATACCGCCCCCTCCCACTCAAGGGAAATAAGAGTACATAATACACATGGTGAAAATAAGAATTAATTTTAAAATAATATTCTATTACTAATAGAACATATTTTTTTTAATTTAATTTTTTTTTCTAAAACCCTCACTTGCGAATCTGTAAGCTATTGCAGCAAATGTATTTAAATGTGTAATATTATGTATTTTAGTTTTAAATAGGATATTGTTGGAATTGAAGCGTTATTGAAATTCTTCTTTATTTAAAAAATTAGAATAAAAGTCTTAACTTGCATATATATATATATATATATATATATATATATATATATATATATATATACCTGTTATAAAGACGCTCTTGAAAGAAGGTTTTGATTATATGAAGTAATTCACAATAAACTATTGCTTTCAAAATAAAATAAATGTCAGTTTTAGCATTTTAAGTATCAGACGCTAATTCCTGGTGAACATAATTAATTATATTTCTTGGATAATATACATAATGAAATGCAGAGTACGAAATATTATTCCTACTGCTCGCAGACTAAGACAAAACACGGACACTACAGAAATTAAAATTTACTATATCATTCAATTTAATGTTTGTTTAAATGTATTGTAATCTTTAAGTTTTTCATCCGCTTCCCGAACTACCGAAATTTGTGAATTTTCGTACACGTGATAAAAATGATTTAAATACGTACAATTAACATAAGGTAACCAGTATAAAAGTTTACTTTTGTTAGTACATAATCCGCGTGTTTTTTTAATCTTTTAAAACTATATATGGCTAATTAGACGAAGTCCCTCCGTGCTCCCTCAACACCCCCTAATTTTCTCTGGGTCTTTTACTGCCCCCTTGAAAGCCTCAAATGCCCACAAGGGGACATTATCGCCCACGTCCGGATACCTAGAACACCCCCTTTGTGTAAGCCACTGCTAATATTTATTTACTTATATTTTTTTTTCTTTTATTTACTTGTATTTATTTTTCTTTTACTTACTTGTATTTATTTTTCTTTTATTTATTTGCATATGTTTTATATATTTTACTCCTAGTATTTATCTATACTTAAATTAATGAAATTAGTTAATTTTATGGCAATTGCCCTTCTTCTAATAAAATTTATTTTACTCTAAAATAGTTTTCCACAAAATTAGTGAAATTTGTTCATACCCTTCACTAATCTGTTACTTACTATTAATTTTTAAATATTTCTCTGAAAGTGTTTATTTTTATTACATCTCGCTATGTTTAAAATGCCTTTTCACAGTATAATATCTTAATTCAATATAAATAATTAAATTTGATTGGAAAAAATGTATTTATCCTTGTAATTTGAAAATCGAGTGTAAAAATAGAAAACTTCGGTAAAAAAAAAGAGATACACGTTATCCCGGTGAAAGAGATTTGCCACTTAAAATACTGTTTAAAATTATATTTGTGATTTTTGAAAGTATTTATTTCCATATTTATCTGCACCCTTTATCTCTTCTAAGATGGGGGGATGTATCCGCAAATACCAAGATGCGTTTCGGAGTGTCCGCCAATACCGCGAAATGTTATGTGACCGCAAATACCACGCCACCCCCCGATACAAGAATGGTGGACTTTCGAACCTAGAGCCCCCTTTGAAAAATTACTATGCGCACTACTGATATATACATATACATATATATAGTAATATTTACTCTTAGCAAAACTTATGGTCCTGTAAGTGTTACCCACGGTCAATCAGATTAAAAATAAATCTGTTACTAAGACTCTAGAATTAACTGAGAAATGCATAGTTCCTTGCAGCTACTGCTTAAGTTTCTTTCTTAAGTTTATAAGTACATTCTTTTAAAAACCAACAATAAGTTCCTAGAAAAAGTTTACCGTACTAATGTCTTTCCGTAGAAATTGCACTGTAGCACACTTGTTTTGCTACTTTGGTGATTATTCTGTGTATTCACCATAGCATAAAAGATAGGAATTTGAACAGATAACAATTCTTGCCTTAAGCTGGAAAAGAAACTCGTTTTAAGATATTGGAATTTATTCCAATTTAACGAAAGGTGGCATTGGGACAATGTTATGTAGAGTTAAGGTCAGTCAGTCTTCATGTAATGATAAGGGCCCAACTCGGCACATTCTATGAGACAAAAAAATTCTCTAATGCCAATAAGATAATCGAATCTTATACTTTATGAGAGAAAGATAGCCGAATATTTTTCTACTGTAACGTCGCCGCTACATTGGACGGATATTTTTCGAACCCAATTGTCATTTTTAAACGCCAGGGGTAAGCAAAATGACAAGATGGATCATTGCATTCTTTAAAGGGGACCAAGTTGATTTCCCCACTCATTTTTCTCCCTACACCCACGCGGCCTTTTCTTGATAACTATTGATAAGGAGGCCAGATTTGTTCATGTTTTAGAAATCGCCATTGAAACGGCTTGGAATTTTTATACGAGTCCCCCCCCCCTTGACCGGATGTGGTGAAATTCCCTTTAGTGGGGTGTGTCAAAAAAGTTCCCGCGTTAAAAAGTTCAGTAAACGCATAAATTTTGAGGTGGTGTAACACTGCGCCGGCCTCGAAACCAATCAGAAAAATTATACTGGACAAGGCAAATAGTTCAGCTCCAGGATTTTTGGGTGATGAGGTGCGGAATAAAATGGGTACGCACCCGAATTTCAAAGAGATAGCCTCTCCCAGAGTTGCAGAAGAACCTTCTAACAAAAGACGCCAAAATTCTACCCGGACTGGGCGTCAACCATGTCCATCCCTCCTGCATCCTCTACCTCTCAATTATTTTTAATCTTCTTGTTGTAGAAGTAAAAATCCTCTATACGTGTGCTTAAAATAAATTTATCTTAAACGTTAAAAGCTCGTTCTGTTAAATTGTTGATTCTTGTTTATTTTACTGTTAAATTATAGATTCTTGTTTATTTTAACTATGGTCATGATGTGATGGGAAATTAAGAAACTGGATTCACAGTTTAGAAATTAAAGAAGTTAAAATAGCGTCGCATCATTTTGGTGCCGTGACCAGGATGTAAAAATTTTTTTTTCTTTGCACCATTTAGTGCCGTGACCTATGTTTTTTTCCCCTTAATTTAGATGAGAATTTGGGTTAGTCAATTTTCTTTAATTATTGGTTCATTTAGAAAGAGCCTCTGTCAATTTTTTTTATCTATGGTGTTATATATTTTTATCTATTGAAATGTAAGAATTATTGATAATGTGTCTTGTCAAATTTATATTACCCTGATTCGTTTTTTTTTCTATTGATATGTGCCGCAACTTAATATTGTACTGTTATCTTTAGAGGATGAATATAATAGTTTTTTTAAAGTTCAGTGGTTGTTAATGTATTTTTTATTATGCTCTTTTTGCTAGTGTATATATGTGTGTATTCATTATCTTAACTTATCTAGCGATGATCTCAATTTCTTAGGCGTTGATATGTTTGTATTGTGGATTTTAGTGTACTCATTTTTTTCCTTTTAATTAATTCGAGTATATATTATCATTTGGAGTACGTGTTTCGTTGCTAGTTAACAATTTTTTTTTTGTCCGAGTGTTTGAAGTAGTTCAGTTAAATGATTATGCTTACTGTTCTCGTAATAAAATTTCTTGTGTTGTTGCTGTTTTAAACTATAGTCGATAAGGTGTTAAATTTAGAGAAAGGAAAGGTAATTAGCCGGATTGTCATTAGTGTAGAAATTAGATTTTGAGCGATCTAAGTATTATGAAGATGTTAGTTTCGATAAAGGTTTATTATATGTTGCGCTGCTTAAATTTAGAGAAATTGAGGTGATAAGATTATGGTAGTTTTTGATAAAAATTGGTCAGACGTTCATTTGTGCAGCATTTGGACTTCGAGATATTAAAGTGTAAGGAAGATGTTAAGTTTTGATGTAAATTGTTATTGCGTGTTAATTATGTTTGTGCTTGGAATTGAGTTTTTTTTTCTGAGATGTTGCCAAATTTTTTTTGTTTTTTTGTGAATCTGTTGTTCTGGTTGAAATGAGACTAATTGTTGGAGCGATGTTGTGTTTGGGGACTAAGTATTGGTTACAGCGATTTTTTTCTGTGGATATGTATGATAGAGCATTGGACTACGTAAATGCACTTGATTTGTTGTTGTAATTTTTTTTCTCTCCCTCCTTGTTCTGTTAAAATTGTTATTTGGAGTGTTCATGCAAATTAATTTTTTTGGGGGTATTTTGTTGCTTGGACGTTTTGTGTGTGGTTTCAATCTTGGTGTACTTGGGCGATAGCGGAGGACGTCCCATCTCGTGCTGGTAGCTGTCCATATCATTCTGGCGCACTCGTACTCGGAGCATTTTCGTTTTCACCCCCACTCCACCCCCAACACCTCCTAAATGCAAGGTCTGGCTAATGTAGAAAAAACTCAAGCCATTGTTTTCAGAAAATGGGACGTCATTGACCCCCAAGCTGAACTCACACGTTTTGATGACAACATTCAGTGGGTCCCGGTCGTTCGTTACTTGGGCTTACATATTGATAGTCGACTAACTTACAAGAAACATATTGACTATCTTTCAGACAACTTCTGGGGTAGAATAGCGTTAGCTATCTCCCTTATTGGGAGAAGCTCTCCTCTCTCCCTGGAAAATAAAGTAATTCTCTACAAGCAAATTCTGCATCCAACAATAACGTATGAGTCCTCCGTCTTTTGCGGCCGCGGCCCCGACCCACACAAAACGCATTCAAATCATTCAAAATAAAATTCTTAGAATCATTACTAACGCACCCTAGTACGTTAGAAATAGTGTCATCCATCACGACTTACACATGGATCCGATCGATAATTACATCCCTAGAACTTCTAGAAATGTTTTTACTTCAATCCAAAATCACGAAAACCCAGTAATTAAAGCACAAACACTTTTCACGTATCCTCACTCTGAACTAAATTTTGCTTACAAAACTACTAAATGGAATCTGCCCTTAAAACCACCGTAATCACAACAAAAACACTTAATTGCTACACTTCACAACATTCATATGCATTTGCCTTTCATCAGAACTGGGATCAGTGTTAAAGCTGGCTCCAGCTTCGCTACACCTGCTGTGTCGTCTGTAAGTTTCCCTTACAGACTCCTTTCATTTTCAGTCTAGCTGCACACACAAAAAAAATTGCAGCATTTTACTTCCCACTGCGTTTTTGGTGCTCTCGAACACGTTTTGGGGCTGCCCCCCCTTCCTGCGCTCTTCCATTCCTCGCCCTCCTGACGTACTCTAGTTTCGTCCTCGTTCGGGCGTTTTCTTCCTCCAGCCTCCCCCTGCGGGGGAGTGATTTCAGATACTGGTCTCTCTTTCATCCTTTTCTCCGCGATGTTGGGTATAAGCGATTTATTTCGCTGGCAACCGTCTCATCTAATTTTCGTTTTCGTTTCGAAATGAGAGTCTTGTGACGTCACATATAGTAGGTATAGAAATCCCGCTTGATTTGAAGTTCACTTTACTCGCCTACGCCATTTTGATTGTTGCTCCTGTACAGTTCGCAGCTTTCTACATTTTTATTGTAGATTTTCAATTTATTTGAGACGATTTTGGATAAGATCATAAAAAATGGTGTTTACATGCATTGTACCAAATTGCAATAGCAATTGTAAAGATACTGGGACAGTACAAATGTTTGGATTCCCAAAAGAGGACTTTCTTCGAAAAAAATGGATACAAGCCGTTTCAAGAAAAGATTTTGCTCCATCAAAGTATTCGAAGGTAAGTTTTTTAACTTTATTCTATATATGGAAATTGTAATAATATCTTTATTTTAAAAATCTACAAATAACTTTAATAGGTTGTTCGATAAGACCTTAGAAAATGTATTCATTTCTTTTTCTTCATGTGAGTTTCTTAAACATTGGCAATTCATTTTTATTTATCTATAATGATAGAGGTGTTTTGTTTATGAAATAAATATTTTGTAGCCCTAATAAAATTTGTTTTAAAAATGAGCCCAAACAAGCATTGTTAATGAGACAAAAACTGTCTAGTGTTTTTGCTATTGCTGCTTTATTTTTGTGTCATTTATCAAATACCTTTTCGTAGAATCAACGAAAGTACCTTAAGTATTAATAGTTTGTTAGCAAAGAAAGCCCATTATGACATACAGCTCGTAGTTAATGTAAATATGGACATAAGCAACCATTTATTGTATATTTTGTATACTAATATGATGTGAGATACAAAATGCAAAACACATTCACAACAACAACAACAAAAAAAACTAGCTGATTTTGAACTATTAGGATGACTTTAAAAGTAAGAAAAAATAAAGCTGTAAAAGTAAGCTGAAAACAGATAAACATTACTCAGCGTTACCCTCACAATTCGTTAACTTCATTTTAAAAAATCAAATTATCAGAGAAATTTTTGTTAATTTTAACAAATATTTTTTGTTGATGCAAAAAACAATATATATATATATATATATATATATATATATATATATATTTAAAAATTTTTAATATATATTTTTTCTGAGTTTATATTTTACGCTAATTTTATGATTTTTATTTTTATTTTTATGATTGTTTAAAAGTATATATATATATATATTTCTTATTATCGTATATCGTATCGCAATTAATCGTTTCTTATATCGTATCGCAATTACTTTATGCGGTTCTGCTCTCCCTATTTGGCGGGAACACGATACTGCACTCTTGGCCATCGTTATAAATCCGTTTTAGTAGGTTATGTTTATGTTCATATGTTCTTTAGTTTAATGATTTAATATTTAAATTCTACACATATATAACTCTTTCCTTTCCTCTTGGCACATAGTATGACAAATTACAGGTGAAGGTTGGCGCCGCAAAACTTGTTTAAACCTGCAATCCTGGTTCCTAAGGCCAGGAATTTGTCTTTATACTATGTGCCTCCTTCCTACTTTTAGTTATCTTAGGTATATAACTATATGATTATTTTTATATTTTTGTTTATGTATATGTGTGTATAAATTTATATATATGTGTATGTATATGTATATGATTATATATTGAAAAAATTCTTTTAATTGGATTATATATATATATATTATTTTATAGGTTTCTGAATTACACTTTTCGGATGATGCAATACGAAGATACACTGAAGCTTACAATGAAAAGACTGGAGAGAAGATATGTGTGCCCTTAAAGCGTTATAGACTACAAAATTTTGCTGTGCCAACTATTTTTACAGATTTCCCCACATATTTTTCTAACTCTGGAAATCCCACTCGAGAATGTCCCGAGCAGAGACTACAAAGATTAGAAAATGAACACTTACAACGCTCAATACTAGCAAGCATTATTTCCAAGGAAGAACTCAAAAAAAAAAAAAAAAAAAAAAATCATTTACGTCGTTTCCAGAATTAGTAGTGTGTTTAAATTCAGAGGAGCTTCAGGACATATTTACGGTCATTTGTAAAAATGATCTAGTAATAATCATGATGCTAGACACAATAATACATATCTCCTGTTATTAAAAAGCATCAGTGATTATAAATAAAGACTTACATTTAACAATTCACATAGGTCAAACAAAGATAGATCAACTTGGTAAGTACAAATTTCTTGTAAAAGTTAATAATACTACTGTTGTAAATGAAATATTACGCGAACTGCCTCTCAGAATAGAAATAAAAAGCTCCCATGATTTTCCTACAGCATTTGGTTTTATTGTTAATCTTTTAGAAAGTATGTTTTCAAATTTAGATGATGGTAAGAAAATTGCACTTCATTTCTTAATTGACCAACTCAAGTTTTTAATTAGTAACAAGTTTTCTTTTAGATATTCCTGTGAAATGATGGGGTTTTTTTTTTGTATATTACAAACCATATCACTACATGCCTATAAATTTTTAAGAAATTCAGGATATCTCAATATTCCCCATCCCAGAACTTCACGCAAAATTTGTACATCTTTAACTAACCCTCAAACAGAGCAATCAAATGAAAACTTTCTAGCATACAGGAAAAAAAAAGTAAATATCCTAAACAATCCTGTTGACAAAACTGTCATACTGATGCTTGACGAAATCCATTTAAAGCCATATTTAGATTTTAAAGGGGGTAATATTCTAGGGATGGCATATAACAGTGAACACAAGCTGCTACTTCAGCATATGTGTTCATGATTCAAAGTCTTCTTTCTCCTCTTAAAGAAGTAGTTCATATAATGCCAGTGAAAAAAATCAATGGAGAAAAATTGTTTGCTGTTGTTAAAAAAACTATCGTAGAACTTGATGGTATAGGATTCAAAGTTATAGGTGTAGTTTCTGACAATAATTCTATAAATCGAAAAGCAATGTCAAACTTTTCTGTTCCTCCCAAATCGAGCATTGTATATCCACATCCTTCTGATTCTTCCAATCGTTTATTTTTTGTTATTGATTCAGAGCACATTTTTAAATGCATTCATAACAATTGGATTAATCAAAAAAATGCAGGTCAATGTTTTTATTTTCCAGATTTTGAAGATCATAATAAGTTTCCATTATTAGAAGCAAATTTCTCTACACTTAAACAACTATATGACATAGAAAGTAATAATTTAGCAAAGTTTGCTTATGGTTTAACTTTGAAGGCTTTATGTCCTACAAATCTTGAAGAACAAAATGTGAAACTTTTGCTTATGATATTTAATAATTTTGTTATTCAGGGGCTTCAATTATTAGGAGAGCAACATAAACTAATTAGTTATGAAACAACATCAATTTTTATTTCTTTAATTTGTACATGGTGAAAAATAGTTAATGCTAAAACTCCTTTAAAGGGACAACATTTGCTTGATCCTTATCAGCAACCGATTACTTTATCTCCAGACAACCAAGCATGTGAATTCTTGCATAAATTTTTATCATGGTTAGACTCGCGGAAGGGAAAAAAATGTACTACTGGCACCCTTACTAAAGAAACACATCTTGCTTTTATTCATACCACATACGCTTTACTTGAAATGTCAAAATATTGCATTAACGAATTTAAATTTCAGGATTTTCTTCCCGGAAAAATTCAAACAGATGCGTTAGAAAGCCGTTTTGGGAAATATAGAACACTTTCAGGTTCTCAATATTTAATATCAATTCGACAGTTTTATGAAGTAGAAGCTAAACTAAGAATGCAAAATTTTTTACCTCTAACTTTGGTTTCAAACACATATGGCCAGCTTAACTTAAAAGACATTCATTTGGAAGATTTGTGTAATGAAAATCCTTTAGAGTCATCAGTATTGCATAATTTTAATATTACACTATGTGAAAAAGATTTTCGTGATACTCGGCCGCATCTACCTGTTTTAACATATTTAGCTGGTGTTTGTGCTAGAGCAGCACTTAAAAAATTAAAATGCGACTTTTGTTCCAAATCACTTGTTCTTAATAAATCTTTTGAACTAAATTCTAACTATGATTTAATACGTAACTTAGACAGAGAAAGTTTATTGTGCCCTTCTCCAGATGTTGTTACAGCAGTGCTCTACAACTATATAATAGTTCAGAAACTTCTTTCTAATGATTATGAAAATATGTTTCTTAAACAAAATAATCAACGTCAAATTGCTTCAAAAATATCGATTAGCTTGATAAATTCAAATGAATTTTTTTTATTTGATGAACCTTGTAATAATGATCATTCTTCTGAGCTAGTTTTAAAGCATATTATCCTCACTTCTACAAATGCATTATTAAATAACTACTGTAAGAAAAAAAATGATATTAAAAAGGTTGAAACGAAGAAAAGAAAAATACATACTTTATTAGCTAAATGAAGTACACTATTTTTATGCATGTGGGTGCGTTATTTCTCTCTCTCTCTCTCTCTCTCTCTATATATATATATATATATTTAGGTGTATATCTATGCTTTTATACATGTATGATTTATTTAAAAAATATTTTAAACTTATTTTATAATAACTTGTCATATTGTTATTTGTAGGAACTTTATTTTTTGGTAATTTTTAATGCTTGTTAGTAGTAGAAAAGTGGGGGTTCTGGATCACGAGGCGCTGAGGTGCTTGAGGTCCCCGCCTCCCCGAACGAGTTCTCTCCGTCCCCTCCACCCCCTTCCCGCGGTTCTCCCATCCAACCCTTCCGGCGTTTCCTCTTCGTCCTTCTTCATCCTTGACACTTTATCCCCCCTTTCCCTTCTATTTTCTCTTAGCGGGATATTGCATAAAAAATCAAAATAGAAAAACAAAGCATAAATAATTTTAGGCTAATAATTGGCATAATAATTTTTTTTTCTGTAGACTACAATACTGAAATATTGCTTTTCATTTATATATATATATATATATATAGATATGATTAAAATATGGGAAGATAGATTTCGTAAATAAACCATATTGAAAAAGCGCGTTTTTTTTCTTTGTGCATCTGATTATAATAGTGATGTCATATGACTAGTGACATCAGTAATTTTTCTACCAATCAGTTGCTTCCAAAGTTACGTCATGAAAATGAACCAATCAGCTTACTGTTGCCACCTTGTAATACTCATTTTTTTTCATTCTGTGTATCATTTCTTCTCAAGCTCTGAGTTGGTAAAATACTTTGCTTCTCGATAAAGAATTATCACGTTCCAACCCTACCACAAAATTTCAAGATATTTTCTTTCGTGATTAGTGAATTGAAATTTATTTAGTTAACCATGAAACATGCTACACCTCTCGCCTTCTCCCATCCTCGAGCCAAAAGAGTGTGTTTTGATAAAGACAACGGGAAAGCTTCTTCGTTTAAACCAGATGCTGTTCCTGAGAATCATTTCCATTTAGGAAGTCACAACTACGCCGTTGTTTCTGATTTTGCAGACGTTGCTCGAATTCACTTGCGCCGATACAAGCTCGATGCCACTGGATCTCTTTTACCTACCAAAGATGGAATCACTGTAACACCTTCCGTATGGCTAGCTCGCGTAAGAGAATTTTCTGCAATCGATCAAGCCTTTGAGGATGGAAAAGTATTTGTTATCAAGGATTGTCTCTTACTTTCCCGAACTGTTATCGAGAATGTCACTCATATCATAATGCAACGTTATTTCCAACGAAAGGACTTTACTCGTAAATTTTTGAATTGGGTAATTAGTAATTGGGTCTGAGAGAGATCTAGGTAAGCATCACCACTTCCAGGTATGAGGAATTCAATAGGACCTCCATCTGCAACATTAGTAATGGGATGGAATTGTACCCATTGACCTTTTTCTATTACAGTTTGGGTAGGAGGAGCTAAAAATAAATTCAGCTCAGATTGAACACATTCAGGAGACTCCTTTAATAGAAAAGCCATCACTCCTAATGATCGAAAATATCTCGTCCTCTTACTTTCTTCGATTTGGAAGAACTGGTAGCTTTCATTCCTTTCTTTTATACCTTTGATGCTTCTTACCACGCCCTATCATTTCGTCAGCTTTTTTTATTAACTTTTTTCCAGTTTCATTAGTCCTTTGTCTAGCAGACTCTGGAAAACTCTGCCCCTCCAACATATCATTTGCAATTTGTGTGCTTGTTTTCAAAACTTCTTTTCCCACTGATTTAGCACCACTCTTAAGAAAAGGTAAAGCTGTACGGAATATAATCGTGTGAACCATCCACCAATACCATATCCTTTCTGAAAAGATTGTCCAGCGTAATATGGGAGTCCATTTCCTGTTTGTGAAATGTAATAGTCTTCAAATTGCTTTGTGCAACAATTATAAGGAACAAGCATCTTTACTCATTAAATTTCTTTCAAGAAATGAATTTTATATTTACTCACATCTTCTTTTAAATGATTTGTCTCAGCCTAAAATGTAACACAGCTATCACGCGACCTCTCGCAAAAGGAACTAAGTCATCAGAATGTAATCGCAGAATCATTTCAATCGTTTGGAACTGTTGTCGAATAACAGGTACGTAGTGAGGTCTTGTATAGTGAGCATTGACTACTTCTCCGTCTTTTCCTTCTACTTTTATAATTTTCAGGAGTGGAGCTTGAGTGTGACCGACGATCTGAGGTTCAACGAGATCACAGTAGGCATACATGATAGGAAATGATGCTGTAGGATCAGCTATGTATGGACTTTCCACTGATTTTTTATATTCACCAGGTTCAAAACCTAATAATTCAGCTAGGCCTTTGTATAAAACGACTCTAGCCTGATCACCAAGCTTTATCTTTACCTTCTTTGTCACAGAATGATAAATAAACTCGATTTTATTTTGATGCAATTCCAAATGCATTCCTTTTAAAATATCTGGCACAGTTTCATAACAACCTGGAACTCGTCTCACAAGTAATTCTCCATTACCTACATCAAATCCAAATATATTATTATCGTTTCTTATGTTATACCATGTGTGTGGATATATTAAATCTACTAAGCCAACTTCCCACTCTCCATTATTCAAAGTAACGGGCAATGGAAGTTGAGTCATGAAATGGGATATTTTGTGTTTTCTGGAAAAAAAGCTTGGAACTGTCACTAACTAGTGTAATGTAGAATGACATCTTTCAAACTAAGGAAAGAGTATTATGCGCTCCCATTTATATCATTCTGACATCACTTACCCATGCATTAAATTTATCTGGGTATCCCTGAAATTTTACTAAATATTCGCTTTTACCATTCCTTTTCCTTGTTCTAATAACTTTTTCAACAGGGTAAAATCCAGAATCGGATACTTTTTGCAGTTCTTGGGGATAAAAGGTGCCCTGAATAATTTCACCAGATAAATCTTTTACTCTGTAAACTATTGGATTTCTAGAAAGGATTTGGTGAATCGTGAAAATTTCTCTCGTCCAATTTTATGTATAACCTTTTTCAAAATTAAGTTTTTCTCTGCTGATTCGCACGGTATCACCCACTTTGAATATGGATTTTGATTCTTTCAGAGACTGTCCGTACAAAGTTAGCCACACTTGAGTTTGATTTCCTTCGCTTACCGAGCTAGGTTCCATGCGAATGCTCCGATACCACGTATGATTATAACTGTACACTAATTTTCCAAGGACATCAATGTAACACTTTGTGTTCATTTCAGTAAAATACTTCCACATTTTAGACTTCAAAGTACGATTGAATCGTTCTACAATGGAGGCCTTTGCCTTATTTGTTGTAAAAAATCCAACTTTCATTTTCTTTAGATATTTTTGGAACACAACGTTCACAAATTCTTTCCCAGCATCTGTAATTTTTTTGGAATGCGCTCAGAAAAAATCTTTTTAAAAGCCGATACAATAGATTCGGATTTTTTTATTCTTCAATGGCATAGCCCAAGCATACTTCGAAAGAACATCGATACAGGTCAACAAATATTTGTAACCGTCATTAAAAGAAGATAAGGATTGCATATCGACTAGATCTGCCTGAAATTGCTGATTTATTCGGCCAACGATTACTCGATTCGTATCAATTTTTTTTCTAACTGGTTTATGTAAAGTGTATGATTCCTTTGTTTGTAACCAATTTTTTATATCTTTTCTGGAAACCTTCCCTTTTAGAGAACGATGTACAGAATCGATACCACCGAAACTACCTGCGTGTCCGGGAACCCGATAAATGTTTTTCCACTCCATGTTTAATTCAAATACTGGTTTTAATCATTAATACCGTGTTAACTTTTGAAATTTTTTTAGATATGATTCAATTTGGGAATAATTTTAATATTTATAAACACGAGAGCAAAGACAAGGGAAGGGGGGTAAAGTGTCACGGGTGAAGAAGGACGAAGAGGGAAACGCCGGAAGTGTTGGATGGGGAGAACCGCGGGAAGGGGTGGAGGGGACGGAGAGAACAATGTTTTGAATCAATATGAAAATTCATGTTAGCCTTGAAGAAAAAACCCTTAGAAATGAAAAAAATTTTGAGCATATTTTTTTATCATTTTTACAATCTTAGGTTTTAAATTTAATGAGAATAATACATTTGTACGAATTGTGTGCCTATCTCTCTGTGTGTGTACTTTACCACTTTTTTCTTAAAAAAAAAATACACTTTGAAGAAGAAAAATAATACTTTTTATTTACAATAATAATAAAGAATCTCTAGCAACATACATTTGTTTAGCATTTTCTATCAGCACATTCATATTCAACTTATTGAGAAACATCTCATTCATGTAATTTACCATTTGGATGTTTCGATTGACAAAATCTGCAACCAGTTTATCCCAGTCCATGTTTAATATGGCTAAATCACCATATTCGGAAATTCTCTGTCCGTTTGAATATGTCATACATTCATGACCTAGTTGATTTTCGTATCCTTCCAAACATCCGAAGCATACGAACAATGATGAAATATTTTCTTCGATATGGTTACATAAGAGTTCGACCATTGATGTAGTGAGAACCATTTCTGCGTCGATACAATCGACGCAGTCAGATTTTGGAAAAGGAATGTGTTTAGCCACTTCTTGCCTCAGAAGTTTCAGAAAAACACGCCCGAACATGATTGAAACAGTTTTCGACGTGATCTGCTTATGGATATCTTTTAATACATTCCATTCCGTTTCTTTTAGCATGGAAACTGGAGTCAAAAATTTACGAGTAAAGTCCTTTCGTTGGAAATAACGTTGCATTATGATATGAGTGACATTCTCGATAACAGTTCGGGAAAGTGAGAGACAATCCTTGATAACAAATACTTTTCCATCCTCAAAGGCTTGATCGATTGCAGAAAATTCTCTTACGCGGGCTAACCATACGGAAGGTGTTACAGTGATTCCATCTTTGGTAGGTAAAAGAGATCCAGTGGCATCGAGCTTGTATCGGCGCAAGTGAATTCGAGCAACGTCTGCAAAATCAGAAACAACGGCGTAGTTGTGACTTCCTAAATGGAAATGATTCTCAGGAACAGCATCTGGTTTAAACGAAGAAGCTTTCCCGTTGTCTTTATCAAAACACACTCTTTTGGCTCGGGATGGGAGAAGGCGAGAGGTGTAGCATGTTTCATGGTTAACTAAATAAATTTCAATTCACTAATCACGAAAGAAAATATCTTGAAATTTTGTGGTAGGGTTGGAACGTGATAATTCTTTATCGAGAAGCAAAGTATTTTACCAACTCAAAGCTTGAGAAGAAATGATACACAGAAAGAAAAAAAATGAGTATTACAAGGTGGCAACAGTAAGCTGATTGTTTCATTTTCATGACGTAACTTTGGAAGCAACTGATTGGTAGAAAAATTACTGATGTCACTAGTCATATGACATCACTATTATAATCAGATGCACAAAGAAAAAAAAACGCGCTTTTTCAATATGGTTTATTTACGAAATCTATCTTCCCATATTTTAATCATATCTATATATATATATATATATATATATAAATGAAAAGCAATATTTCAGTATTGTAGTCTACAGAAAAAAAAATTATTATGCCAATTATTAGCCTAAAATTATTTATGCTTTGTTTTTCTATTTTGATTGTTTATGCAATATCCCGCTAAGAGAAAATAGAAGGGAAAGGGGGGGATAAAGTGTCACGGATGAAGAAGGACGAAGAGGGAAACGCCGGAAGGGTTGGATGGGGAGAACCGCGGGAAGGGTTGGAGGGGACGGAGAGAACTCGTTCGGGGAGGCGGGGACCTCAAGCACCTCAGCGCCTCGTGATCCAGAACCCCCACTTTTCTACTACTAACAAGCATTAAAAATTACCAAAAATAAAGTTCCTACAAATAACAATATGACAAGTTATTATAAAATAAGTTAAAAATATTTTAAATCAACTGATCTTGAGGGACAGGGAGTTAATAGACGAGTTAACTTGAGAGACTTAGTGCCTAAGTTCGATGCTAAGAATGCGGACATTAATTTATTTTTTGAAATATTTGAAAGGCAGGCGAAAAAAGAAAAAGTGGCTGAGGATAGATGGGTCTCCCAACTCATTCCTTTACTTCCGATAGAAATTGCGGAGATAGTAGCAAAAGAACCTTTAGAGAAAAACGACGATTATCCCCGCATAAAAAATCTACTCTTGGCCCGGTTCCAACTCACACCGATAGCCCTTAGAGATATATTTCAGTCGCATCAATGCAGACCAGGGGCAATGTGGGCGGATTCATTATCGCTTATTAGTTCATTATCGCTTATTTAGCGTCTGGACTTTGGTGCCAGTTAGACTAGACAAACCATTGTCTGACCATTCTACTGTGGACGAAATCGCTTCCGGGGCAGCGGACTGTCGCCTTACATACACAATGGCGAATTGTCCTCAAAGGCGGTAAAACGACGACAGTGGGCTGAAGGGGTTCGGCCGGCGGAGCATGTGTCGGACACCTGCTGGTTTTTGAAGAAACCGGGTGAGTGGACGATTGGCGGATTATGGACCAATGGGCTCTAATGAGTTGAGGTTCAAGGATCGACTCATATGGGCCCACCAATGAGAAGAGACGTGAGAGGGGGAGAAATGGACTGCCCCTGATGTTTTAAAAGGTTGAAAAAACGGGTAAGAAAAAAAGAAAAGGAAAAGTGAACGAGGAAAAGAAAGAAAAGAGCTCGGAAAAAAGATGAGGGCTGGTCGTTTTAGGAAGCGGAGAGGAGAATCCCAGAGTTTTTTGTTCCGTGATGCTGACCAGGAATCCAAAACGCGGATGAGAAACAACGCCTTGCGGACTGGACCGAGACAAGCTGTGGAGTGAGCGACTTCAAAACGGGGCTACCATACTGGCTAGGCACGGAAACTATTAACTTCACAATCAAACTTAAATCGATTATCCTATTGGAGAAAAAATTAAAAGTATTTTTTTACTCCCACAACCTTGCTGTGATGTATTATTTTCACGCTACATTCTGACGACGTTATAGCAAGATCTAATTTGGTGGCAGCTTTGTGAGATAGGCATTTAACTTGAGAGAAGGGTTAACTTGAGAGACTTAGTGCCTAAGTTCGATGCTAAGAATGCGGACATTAATTTATTTTTTGAAATATTTGAAAGGCAGGCGAAAAAAGAAAAAGTGGCTGAGGATAGATGGGTCTCCCAACTCATTCCTTTACTTCCGATAGAAATTGCGGAGATAGTAGCAAAAGAACCTTTAGAGAAAAGCGACGATTACCCCCACATAAAAAATCTACTCTTGGCCCGGTTCCAACTCACACCGATAGCCCTTAGAGATAGATTTGAGTCGCATCAACGCAGACCAGGTGCAATGTGGGCGGATTCAGTGTTCGAACTAAGGTCCTACCTGGACAACTGGCTAGCTGGGATGAAAGTGGATGATTTCGCCGCATTGAAAGAGCTACTGGTGACAGAACAAATAAAAAAAAGAGCACCAAGTGAATTAGTAGACCATTTTCTAGATTCGTAAGATGGTTTCAAGGAGGCTAAAAGTTTAGCTGAGAAATTGGACCATTTTGAGGCGATTAGAAGAGTGCATAAAAAAACAGGTCCGACGAAAACCTGGGAGCGCAGAACCTTTGATAAACAGCCTCTCGAAAGTAAAAATAAATCAGCTCATTTTATTGGTAAGGGTAAAAATATCGGGCCCTTGAATAGGGGTCATTATAAGCATGAGGTAAGCCATGGGAGTTCTCAAATTAGGAGGGAGTGCCCCAGGGCGGGGGAGAGTCAATTTGAGAAAAGGAAGCCCATAATATGCTATTACTGCAATGAGACAGGGCACATAAAGCCAGTCTGCCCCAGATTAAGGAAAAATAATTTCGAAACGGTAGCTAATTTAACTTTAAATACCGGGAATGACGACCCATTTAAAAAATTCAAAACGAACATGGAAATAAATGGCATAGATCGCGTATGTCTAAGAGATTCGGGGTCATCCATAGAAGTCTGTTCGCGGAGCTGGATCAATGAAAATGACCTCCTAGGTGAACACGTTTGGTTGAAAAGCTCGTTAGATGAGATTTGCCCCTGTTTGCCTCTGGCTAAAATTAAAATCAAAACGAAGAACGGGGAGTTTTATACCAAGGCTGCAATAAAACAGGATAGTAGTGACAATGATCTATATTATTGGGAAACCGAACGGCTGAACTGCTGGAGTCAAACGAACAGGGGGTGCAGTTGGTTAACGCAGTGGTGACTAAAAGTAAACAAAAAAGATTTTCCCCGAGAAAGGAAAAGAGGCGAACGAAGAGGAGCTTGAGCTTATATACGGATTTCCCCCACCCGTCCGAGGGAGGGGAAGACGATAGCTTTATCATTCCTGCTTTTGAAGGAGAAGGGGGAAAGAGTTTGGCGAAAGTGAATGGTGTTGAATTTAAAGAGGAACAAACAAAATGGCCCGATCTGAAACCATAGTGGGATAAGGCCATAACAGGAATAGACAAAGAATTTAGGGTCATCAGGGGGAAATTAGTTAGAGTCGCGAAAACTAAGCGAGGAGAGGAAGTCAGACAGCTATGCGTACCCATAAAGTTTAGACTTCACATTAACAAACTTAGCCATGACGAAATAGGGGGGCATCTGGGGGTGACGAAAACCAAAGATAGAATTCTAAGGCATTTTTTTTTTTGGCCAAACGTGTACAGAGACCTGGAGAAGTTCGTCAAAACTTGCGATTCATGTCAACGAGTAGGGAAACCGAGAGATAAGGCGAAAGCACCCCTGAAATTAGTGCCGATTATTTCGGAGGTATTCTCTAAAATCAATATAGATGCTGTGGGACCTCTCCCTGTCTCTACAAAGCAAAACAGATATATCTGATTACGTCAATTTGCGTAGCCTCTAAGTACCCGGAAGCTATCCCGGTGGAGAGTAATACTTCCCCGAACGTAATAGACACCCTCTTGAGTATCTTTTCTAGGATAGGATTCCCGCGCGAAATACAATCCGACCTGGGGACTTCTTTCACTAGTGAATTTACCACCACCTTTTTCAATAAGTTCGGCATCAAAGTGACGAGGTCATCAGTCAGCCACCCCCAAAGCAATGCAGTGGAGCAAGGGCATAGAACCATCAAGCGCGTAATTAAGGCTTTGTGCGTGGAATCGGGAGAACATTGGGAGGGGGGTCTTCCTTTGGCATTATTCTCTCTCAGAACGGTTGCGCACGAGAGTACAGGTTTCAGTCCCACCGAGTTGGTCATGGGAAAGAATTTGAGAACACCCCAAACGTTAGTTTACGAGGAATGGATGGAGGAGGGAAAAACGAGTCAATCGGTAGGGGAATATATATTGCAGTTAAATAATAGACTCAAACGTTGCGAAGATATTGCGATCACTAGGATGAAAGAATGCCAACTTAAAAGGAAAATGTGGTACGATCGCGATGCCATCGAACGGAAATTTGTAGAAGGGGATCTGGTAATGGTGTTAGCTACCTCTAAACAAAATAAACTTGAGGTGAATTGGATAGGGCCGGGAAAGATACTTAGTAGAATTTCGGATACAAAATATGTGATAGATCTACCAGGAAGAAGGGACCGTAGTACTAACTATCACGTAAACTTACTAAAACCGTTTCGTCGGAGACCCGAGCTGGTAAGCCTGGTTGTAGAAGAGGTCTCGGATGACATAGAGGAAGATGCTGAAATTCCTTATCCAGATAAACAATGCACGAAGTTTGACTATCACGAAAGTCAACTGCAACTTAAACTATCCCCCTCTCAGATCGACGAATTAAAACAAGTCATTACTAAAAATAAGGACATGTTTTCCCCAGACCCTGGGACGACTCACTTGATGCGAATGGATATTGAACCGATCTCCGACAAGCACATTAAAACAAAACCTTATCGGATGTCTCCGAGACAAATTAACATATTGCGAGAAGAAATTAAACGTTTGTTGGAACTGGGTGTAATAGAGATAGGACAGTCCGATTATACATTTCGCCCCTTATTTTAGTAGAAAGCCCAAATAAAGACCCTCGTCCATGTGTTGATTATCGTCGATTGAACGAGATAACTCGAGCTGAATTTTTCCCTTTGCCAAATATGGAAGAGGTAGTAGAAAAAGTGAGTACGACTCCCTATGTAACTGTGATGGATTATTCGAAAGGTTACTTTCAGATTCCGCTCACGCCGAGAGCTCAGAGATGCGCAGCTTTCGTTACTCCATTTGGCACCTATATCCCCAATAAAATGATGTTCAGGTTAGTATGTGCGCCCTATTATTTTTTCAAATTGATGGCCCAAGTTTCAGAGGGGTTGGAGCAGTTTGCATTGCCGTACATAGACGATATAGCCAATTTTTCCCAAGGGTGGAAAGATCACGTAAAAAGCATATCGACATAGTTTTAGGAAGATTGAGAAAGGCGGGGCTAAAAGTGAAACCCTCTAAGTGTAATTTTGCTCAAGAGGAAGTCTTATTTCTAGGGCATCGAATTGGTTCAGGGAGTAGGTCTCCGAGTGATCTGAAGATAAAAGCTATAGCAGATTTCCCGCAGCCCACCACTAAAACACACGTACGATCCTTTCTCGGTCTAGTGGGGTACTACTCTCATTATATCCCAAATTACAGCACAATAGCTTCACCCTTGACCGACGCACTGAAAGGGAAAATTAAGAAAGAGAAGATCACTTGGGATGAGAGATGCGGGAAAGCGTTCGAGGAGCTAAAAGCCAAACTCGTCTCCCAACCCATATTGTTTGCCCCAGATTTTGTCACGGATTTCATCCTGCAAACGGACGCGAGTGAGGTGGGTGCTGGGGTTGTTTTATCGCAAAGAATAGAGGGGGAAGAACATCCCATTGTTTTCCTAAGCAAAAAATTTTCTAAAGCGGAGCGAAACTACAACACGGTGAAAAGGGAATTAGCTGCGACAATTTTTAGTCTTAAGCGATTAAAGCATTATTTAGACGGCCAAAAATTTATTATAGAAACCGACCACAACCCCTTAAGGTACCTAAACAAGATGGGGAGTACTAATCCTAGGTTACAAAGATGGGCGTTGAGTTTACAGCCGTTTAATTTTGAAATCAAACTCAAACCTGGGAGGCTCCATGGAAACGCGGACGGCATAAGTAGATTGGAATAAGTAGTTTGTGGATTTTTCTATTATAATTATTATATATATTTAAATTACTGTTTTATTTGTATGTGTGTGAGTGTATCTGTGTACATTGTGGAAGAAAATGGAGGTTAGTGAAAATCTCTGATGTCTCTTAGTCAACCGTAAGCCAACAGATGTTTACTTCTGTAGTCATGCGCGATTAAGTGTAGATGGTTAGTAAGAGTTTGGCATTTGAGAGACGCATCTTGTTTAAAAATTATAATTTAAAGGTGAAAGGTAACTTTGAGAAAAAGAATCCCAGATTCGGATTTTAAGATCTAATTGTGTGAAGTGTACATTTTTTTTTGAAATTTTGATTCATGTATTATGTTATTTTTTGATTGTGTTTAATACCGGGATTGTGCTGCCCTGATCAATCTCATTGATGGGATGATCTTTATGTGTGTGATTTCTAAGAACTGAATCCAACTAGTACCAGAGCAGTCCCGTGAAATGGACCTTTTTTAGGGGGAAGGAAATTGTGACGTTCACTTTCGAAACGAGTTTCACTCTTTCAGGACAATACTATTTCAGGACAATACTAGACAGAGTTTTAGGTGCACGTGCAGCTGGGGTTCATTATCGCTTAATTAGCGTCTGGACTTTGGTGCCAGTTAGACTAGGCAAACAATTGTCTGACCATTCTACTGTGGACGAGATGTCTTCCGAGGCAGCTGACTGTCGCCTTACATACACAATGGCGAATTGTCCTCAAAGGCGGTAAAACGACGACAGTGGGCCGAAGGGGTTCGGCCGGCGGAGCATGTGTCGGACACCTGATGGATTGTGAAGAAACCGGGTAAGTGGACGATTGGCGGATTATGGACCAATGGGCTCTAATGAGTTGAGGTTCAAGGATCGACTCATATGAGCCCACCAATGAGAAAACGTGAGGGTGGAGAAATGGACTGCCCCTGATGTTTTAAAAGGCTGGAAAAACCGGGGAAAAAAAGAAAGAAAGGAGGGAGAACGAGAAAAAGAGGAAAGAGAGCTCAGAAAAGACGAGGGCTGGTCGTTTTAGGAAGCGGAGAGGAGAATCCCAGGGTTTTTTGTTCCGTGATGCTGACCAGGAATCCAAAACGCGAATGAGAAACAACGCCTTGCGGACTGGACCGAGACAAGCTGTGGAGTGAGCGACTTCAAAACGGGGCTACCATACTGGTTAGGCACGGAAACTATATTAACTTCACAACCTAACTTAAATCGATTATCCTATTGGAGAAAAAAATTAAAAGTATTTTTTTACTCCCACAACCTTGCTGTGATGTATTATTTACACGCTACCTTCTGACGACGTTACAATAGCAATTGAAATTCTTAAAGTATTCGACTACGTTCGGAACCGGGATTTTCAAAATCGCATAAATGGATAATTTTGATGACTCGCTTTCAAGTGTCACTTAGATTAGAATATATGCATAAAACTGTTTTAAGAACATTTTGACAATTTTTTTTTAAATACAATATTTTGGCAAGAGAAATTAACTTAGAATATTCTTTTTTCCAAATGTTCTCCTTTTGTGAAAAATGCTTCGGTTATAATAATATTTTGCCTGTATATAGCTCAGACCTCTCTACAGAGGCTCAACTAGAACTTTTGAAATATATAACTTAGAAGTGGGTTTATTCATATTTTACCACAACAGAGGGGAGCAATTTTAAGAAAAATCGCGAATATAATTATTTCAATTGGTGGCAAGTCTGAAAACAATGTGAATTTTTCAAAAATTCTAGTTGAGCTTTTGTAGAGAGGTCTGAGCTATATACAAGCAAAGTATTATTATAATAGAACCCTTTTTCACGAAAGGAGAACATTTGAAAAAAAGATTATTCTAAGTTAATTTTTTGCCAAAATATCATATTTAAATAAATTTTTTTTTGACAAAATGTCCTTAAAACAATTGTATGCATGTATTCTAATCTGAGTGACACTAAATATCATGAAAATTATCCATTTGTGCGCTTTTTTTAAATCATGGTTCCGAACGTAGCCGGATACCTTAAATATAACACAGATAAACTTCAAAATACAGTTGTGTCAATGAAATTGACTATGCTATGAGTAGACAAAATTTATATCACAAGGAATTGTAGTCCACGACATAACTAAGGCAAGACAATAACAAACGAGTGTTCTTCCGGACGCCCCACGACCGATCACTCTCGTTTGTTCGTAATACTTCAAAGTGAACTTTGAAATTTTGAAACAAAATGCAAACCATTTTGATTACTAGCATGCCGAAAATATTGTGTCGTGTGCCATCGATGGCACGCGTGCCACTAGTTCGCCATCACTGTGATAGGTCATTAATGCTAGTGCCCAGAATGGAAGTTCACATTTTTCCTCTTGAAAGAAGTAGAAACTAAATTTCTGTCATCCTGCAAATATTTTGCTTTCAATTCTTAGCCGCCCCTGATTTTCAGAAGCATTAAGACTATACGGTACCCTTATTCAAAAAAATTTTTGGAGACAGTTACAGTAAAAATAATTGATGTTTTATATTTAGATTATATTATTAAGCTGATTCTGTAAGCAAAAAGTCAATTTGACCAGCCATTATTTTAAAATTTTAAAAAATTAGGAATTTTTGAAGTTTTTTCAAACTCATATAAAATACTTAATTTTTAAAAAATTTTAGTAATTTTAAGTTATTTATGATTCTTAGATTATTACAAGTAATATTTAGTATGGATTTGAAAATCTATTCTCTTGTTGATTTTTAATAATTATTTTTCTAGAAAAACTTGGGAAAAACACGAAAATATTTAAACTATCAACTGTAGCATTTTTTAGAAAAATAACTAGAGTTCTCAGCCCTATAAATCCATGCCAAATTTTATGGAACATACATTTGGGAGTATATACAAAAAATTCAAGCCTCTATCTTGAACAGGAAAAAAGCCTTAGGGATTAGAAAACACTTATACCTTCAAAATTAAAAGTCTGAGAAAAACAAATTTAAATTTTGTAAAGTCATAAAACAAAAACTTATAATGCCCGTAAAACTCTAATTTTTTAATATGTTATTTTCCAATGTATGTTTTACATTAAAACACTATTTTTATTAAATATGACTGAAAATTATATTTTTAATTCAAAGTATATTTTTGCATAATATTGATAGCATTTGTAAAGGCGTCAGTTTATTCAGCTTTATCTTAACCTAATATTTCACAAAAGTTTTGAAAAATGAAGCGTTTATGTACAAAATAATAATGATACTAACTTTTCACGCTACAAGTTATTAAATAAAATATTTTTGATTATCCTAAAATTTGTCATAGAGACAACGAACACTTGCAAAATAACGTTACATCAGCGTTTCTCAAGGTGTGGGGTGCGCCCCCTGGGGGGTGATAACTCTACAAGGGGGGTACGAGCATATTGAAATGTCGAAAAAAAATATTGTTTTTCTATAAAAAATATTTTATTTTTTTTTACTGAAAAAAAAACCATTTTGACATAATAAAAAAATACACATTTACACTGATATAATACACTTATAAATGTATCAGTACTGCATGATATATTTTATAATTAATATAACAATATTAAGGGGAGTTGTGGAAACCTCTCTTTCTCTATACTGACAATGTTAAATTGGCTGTTTTCGATGTACCTTTTCTCAAAATCTGTTTCATGTACATGCTTGAAATTTTTCATACTATTAAAGTACACCTCTCTGATTATACTAAAATGAGCTTTTAACTAATTTTGAATTTTTTAATAAATTATGAAATATTTTTATCAAACATTGCGAAATTTGACCCGTTTTTTACTTAAAAAATTTGTAAAAATTAAGTTTTTGAGTTTTTTACAAAAAGCTCAATTTAGTATATATTAGGCATCATTATAAATAATTCATAAAAAAATTACATTCCTGTGAACAGTAGTTTCTCAGAAAAGGTACATCGCACATTAAAATTTACATTTTGAGATAAATTGATTTTAATGTATACAGTGAGACTTCTAATCGACTAGGAAATAAAAAAAATAAAAGGCTCAATTTAAAATAAAAGATACATGTTTTGGTTTATATTAGTCGTTACACTTTTAATCAAAAACAAAGTAATTTGTTTACAATTTTCGCCATTAAAATGGGCGTGGCCCAAATTCAATGATTATTTAAAAATACGTTTTAAAGGCTTCTAAATACCCTAGAGATTAAAGTAAGGTATTTTTAGAAAGGTTAAAATCTATACAGTTTGAAAATGTAAAAATCTCAAATTGTCACAAAAATAAGATTTAAGCTTTCCAACACCCCTTAAGTTAAGAATAAGTTTAAAAATTACCAGTGATCCCATGGTTTGTCACATATATATTCATAAATTTGCATACAAATATTAACACTTATTTTAATAATTTGCACTGTTTATAATGAATCCCTTAACCGCTGATTAAATTGTACGCAATTCGCTCCTCCGGTTACATAGGCAAGTGTATGTGATATATTGTGGAAGGGGAAAGAAAGGGAATGAAAATAAAAGTAAATCCTTCGCAAACACTGTCAATGTCCTTTTATTGCATTCCAAAGCCTTCGGAATAATTTTATGGATAGCAGTGCAAAGAACAGATGGTACTTCGGAAAAGACATATATATACGTCAGGGGCAATTAACGTTTTGGCTGAGAGAGACGTTTATATACGCCAGTGACACTTAAGAGGTTAAAGTCTTACACACACTGTCGTTTTAGCGTCAACGTATAGTAATATTGAATTCAATACATAGTTATTGTATGAAGGGGAGGCACGATGAAAATTAGGATTGAATAGTGGGTCGCAAGTATTGAAAGTTTGAGAAGCAGTGTGTTACATGTATAATTGTGTTGCGTAAAGATGTTAATAGCGATGCGAAATTTTTAATAAAAAAAATATTATCACTCAAAAACTTTTAGTCCAGCAGTGAGAAAAACTAATACAAGAGAGCCGGGTAATGACTAAAATTTAGATGTACGAATATCACGCACACGCACATGTAGTTAATTCAACAATTAGCTCAACAAAATCTAAAGAAAAAAATTCCCACACGTTTATTAATAGTTTATATTATGTAATTTTCGAAACATACTAAAATGTATTCTGATTAAACACCTGAAAGTTTCAGTTGCTTAAAACCAGAATTCTTAATGATTGTTTATTAACGTCACATTACTGTACTATAGGGACTATTGGTGACAGATGTCGTAGTTTTAAAACACTCCAGTGACGAGGTTGATACCTAAGCTGTCACCCCTCTCTCCAAACATTCAATGAGTAATGAGGACTAGAACGCGACAGAAGTAACATTGGAAGGTAGTTCGCTGCTATGAACACTCGAATATTGCGGCGGCGAATGAGTATCTATTAACGTCGCATTTTGAAGCATCACGAGTGCTATTAACGACGGACCACGTAATTTTGATCCACCGTCAAGTGAAGAGGACGACACCCGAGTTGGCATCCCCTTCCCGAATTTCGACACCACGGCAACACGAGGACTTTGAGCCTGGGCAGGTCGTCCTCGTTATTTAGGGCTGCGGTAGCCCAGTGATTAAAGTATAGAATCATAGCAGGCATATCATGAGTTCGAGACCAGTACCACTAAAGACCCGCCATGTAGGGCAGCGATGCACGTTAAATCTGTCGAGAGCTAAAACCTCCTCCCGTTGGTGTGGTGTGGTAGTTAGGAGAGGCGGAGGGGTGCCAGCTCAGGTGTCATCCACGTCACTTGATCATGTGTCAAAATTACGCGGTCCGTTGCCAAAACCCTCGTGTAGCTTAACAGTGCGACGTTAATATTCACTCACTCACTCACCTCGCCACTTCACCATGGTTCAAAATTACGTGGTCCGTCGCCAAAAGCCCTCGTGTAGCTGAACAGTGTGACGTTAATATTCACTCACTCACTCACCTCGTCACTTCACCATGGTTCAAAGTTACGTGGTCCGTTGCCAAAAGCCTTCGTGAAGCTGAACAGTGCGACGTTAATATTCACTCACTCACTCACCTCGCCATTTCACCATGGTTCAAAATTACGTGGTCCGTTGCCAAAAGCCCTCGTGTAGCTGAACAGTGCGACGTTAATATTCACTCACTCACCTCGCCATTTCACCATGGTTCAAAATTACGTGGCCCGTTGCCAAAAAGCCCTCGTGTAGCTGAACAGTGCAACGTTAATATTAATTCACTTGAGCCTGAACAGCTTTAACTATCTCTACATGGCAGATCTCCAGTGGCCCTCACGGACGTCTTTCTTGGAGCTGGGCCTTTACTGAAGAGTAAGCACTGGGCCCCTGAACAAATTTGGGCCCCACCTATCACCCTTAAAAGTAAACAGTACGTAGCATACGTTGTCAAACGCTCGTACAAGCAATTACCCGAAATAAATTAATGTGCATGATTTACATTCGCACAAACCTGTTGCCCGACCACCTTCTTTTGACTGAAAGTATAATGATGATGTATGGTGGTGGGCCCAGGCCTGAAAGTGAGTGGCGGTCATCACATATAGCCAGTTGCAGTAGCACACACAGGAATTTTTCAAGGGGGGGGGGAGGCGGGGTCCGGGGTTGAAAGTTCACCATTCTTGTATCATGCTCCTTTTGATTTTGTCGATTTTCGGGAACAAAACACAGAAAAAAACCAATTTTTGAATAAATAATTAGCATTAATTAATAAAATTAATCATTAATAACAAGTAATTAATTATATTTTATGTACTATATACTTAGAATTAGAGTCAATCGGAAAAAAACCAAGGGCTTTGTGGGGGGGTCCGGACACCCAGGAACCCTTCCCCTTGTGTGCGCCACAGGCCAGTTGCCATATCATTCGAAATTCCCACCTGTTTGGAGAATACAACCGAAAATAACATTGGACTTTTGAAATTATTCGAATAATTATTTTATTAAGGTAGAGTGGTGAACGAGACGAGGGCCAGCTGGCCTATGCCTGAAGACATCCTTGGGGGCATTAGGTCTCGATCTGAGCATTTACCGACCACGATCCCGTGACCATAACCGCTAAGCTACCGCGTCCACACTAAAATTCGAAAAAATTAGTAAAAAATTGTAAAAATTACATAAATAGGGCCCATTTTGTACAAAAAGTTTATGAACAATTTTCAATTTTGATGTGTTGCATTTTGATTCATTTTTGAAATTACCTTCAAGATAAGAGATAGTTTACTTTGTACAAAAGCTAGAGCACTTTATCTTACATATTATACGAAATTACTTAAAAAAACAGTGGTTCTACTCACTTAACAGACTGTGAAAAACATTTAAAACAGTTATTGATAAATCTGAAGGTTAATACACTTCTACTATTACACAGAACATACACAAAAAATTTCAGTTAATTATTTTCAAAACATTTTGAGCAATCGCCTTCCCCGTTTGACCATTTTCAAAAATATAAATTTCGAGCAAAACGAATTTTAAAGTGTGACATCTAGCTTAAAGTGATGGTATCTGCTCTTACTAAAACACTTGTAGTTTTTGTTCTAGTGAATAGAAAATAATAAACTTAGTATTTTTAAATGCTAATAAGCTGGTCTATAAAATACAATCAGAAAAATGTAAATTTTGACAAAATTTATAATTTTAGGGTATATATAGTCGGATACCTTAATCAAATATTTCTAACTTATATCCAGCATGTATTTTAGATGAATACTGAGATATTTGAAGTGAAAAAATACTCATGCTCAGGATTTTGGAATGTAACTAAAAAAAATAAATAATTACAGACAATACTTAATATAGAATGTGTAGATTAAAAAAAGATTAGGAGGAAACCACAGAGAACGAACAGTTTTTGTTAGAACTACTGGAACACAATTTAGTCATTTCGACTGAACAAGTGCAAAGAAATTCTTCTCTTCTTTCAATGTGGCACAAAAAAACAAAACAATCTGTACACACTTGCTTGAAATTTAACCAAATTTTAAATATCTAACTCAGTGATTCCCAAAGTAGTCTTTATCGATCCCAGAGTTCTATGAAAACCTGCAAAGGGTCCGCGTCACCAAAAAAAAATAATTTTGGAGTCCATGAGGTGTAAATAGGAGTCTATGGTACTGGCTCTCATTAAACCATATCATAACCTTAATTTTAAAAGAAAATGTAATGAATTGGAATTCAGATTGTACCTATTTAACATATTTATTTACTAAATTTAATAAGGTTAACTTATTAAATTTAGTAAATGACAGAATGTATATAATTAAACAAGGACCATTAATTCAGCTTTTCTTGCCTAAAGTAAGCTAAAGATGTATAATATTGGGCATCGCGAATTTTCCCATTTTCTTCTGTTACAGACAATCTGCCAGTAAAATGACGTTTTAACCAACATTCAACATTTAAGTGTCCTCCATTCAGAATTTAAAACTAGGTTTGAAAATGCTTTGATTATAAGAATATATGATGGATTATAGTCACGTTGTAGAAAATAAATGTCATATTATAAGAGGAAATGATTGGAATAAGCACTAACGAAGATCTTCAAATAATGTTTAGAAATGGATGTCAGCAATTTAGGCTTTAAAAAGTCATACCTGTTATTTATCTTGAGTTATGGATAGTCGTGAGAAACATTTTAATTGATTTTTCTTAGTGAAAAGAGTTTCACCACGGCTGTCAATTCCCAAAAAAAAAAACTGCAGACTACTAACAGAGGAAGGGCTTAACTCGATTAGATAAATGCCAAATGTTAAAAATTTGTCATTGAAATGCTAGATCCATTCCTCCCATTTAAGGTCTTTTATTCGTACACCCGTTATTTTATGCAACAGCTATGTATGAATTATTAAGTTTTAATTTAAAATTAATTAGCATGTGATTCTTAAATTTTAAACACTATACACACTTCACTACAGTTTATAACTTAAAATTGCTCTATATAAATTGTCAAAATGACAAATAAGTTGATAAATGTGTAAAAATTTAATATTAGATTAGAAGGGGTCCCCAACCAAAGTAAAAAAACATGGCAAGGAATCTATGAGACGAAACCGTTTTTGGAACCTTATAAATCTAGATCCTTAATATCTTCTTAAAATATTATGAAACAATTATCTAACATATTGCTTAGTATATTAGATGTAAAGATAATCATAATAATCAACATTTTAACGTCGAATCTTCTTTTACAAAAGAAACTGAAATTAAAGAATGAATCCTGGATGAAATGTAAGACTTTTAGAATACTTGAACCTTCCCCTTTTACTCTTTATTTACTTATTTTCCCCACAATCTTACATTACCTCAGTGTTTCTCAAACTGTGGGGCGCGCCTCCCTGGGGGGGTGCGATAAACGTACAAGGGGGGCGCGAGCATATCGAAAATAAAAGATTAAAAAAAATTTATTTACTGGAATGAAGTAAAACAAAATACTTTGTGACATAATAAAAAAATACACATTTACACTGATATAATTTATGTATCTGCGATATTACGTCATATAAAAATTAAAGCTTCTACTTCTATTACGGTTTCTTTTCAAACCAAAATGAGAAAAAACAAAACCCAGACCCATAATCGAAAAAAAATTTTAGGAAGATAAAAAATTCATCACTGTTATATTATTGTCATCAGCTGTAGGCAGCAGAATGTAGTTGCTGCGGTTTGACCTTCGAACTTACTTGTACGGTTAGTTACGTCCCTGCTCTTATGTGTATTTGTTTTTTTCATTTAGGGAAGTTGCAAATAAACTATTTCTGCTGCGATTTTTTTCTTGTAAAATACTTTTATGATTTTTGGAAAAGCACAGAGAGCTCTTTGAAGGATTACTTGGCCAAGATTTATTTCTATGAGTTTTTCCCAAACATATAAAAAAGCATAATGAAAAACGTTTTACAAAAATTTTTTTGAATATCCTTATTGTAATAAATACACTTTTATTCCGGAGCTGTCACGCCGAGCACAGAGTACACGAAATCGGTAATTCTGGCAAAACTGTTTAATTGTTACCAATGGCTCTGACACACACTATCCTCCTGTTTGACAGTCTTAACGTGTGAACAAAAATATATTTGTCACATACCTCCCTCTTTTTTGGGAGTGACAAACGTTTTTTTTTTTACAATCTTAAGGTACTTGTTTTGACTGAGTTCCCGGTGTGATAACTTTTTTTCCGAAATATTTTCTGTGTTCTTGAAAGTAGGTGAGTATATTTTCTCTTAATTAAATTATTCACTGGAATTACGATTTTTATTGTGTACTATAAAAATAATTATAAAAAAAAAGATTAGGGTGGCTCAATAGCCCCACTCGAAAATTAATATCGAGTGTGTGCTTGCTCCAGGTTTAAAACATGTTGAAGTCTTTTCACTTTAAATATTAAAAATAATACAATTATTTCTCATCGGAATTTTATACTATTGTTCATTATTCAACATCAATTCTAAATGCTAATTCTGTGAGGCTTAAAATTACAGTTCGCTTAAAACTAATTATAATCTGAGCAATGATTTAAAAAAATCATTTAACATTTTTGTAAACATTGTTGCGCACTTGGCTTTACTCTCCTTAAAATTCAGCGATTATATCAATAATGTTTTATTTTCTTATAAAGGAACTCGTGCAAATAGCGGGTACTTTGGCCGGTATACTTTTAATGTATCAGTGCTGCACAGAGTATTTTATAACTAATTAATTAATGCTAAATTAAGAACAAGTTTAATAAGTATTAGCGACTTCCATGGGCTTGTCTTACAGAGCAAATTTTTCAAAGGAATGCTTATGATTAGAAATTGACCCACTGAGTTTTTTCTAAAACAAAGCTGATATCTCTATTTTGTCTTCTAAGCAGCCACCGCATTTTGCAATATGTTCCAATTTAAAAATTAGACAAAGAAAAAGTAACATAATAATTATCCTATTACTTAATATTTATTTTGCTTAAAAGCAACATATACAAAATTTAATACTTATGTCATGGATTTGTACGGTACATAATTAAGATTATTGCTTTAGCGTAAAAAAAGTGCATTATTATTGCATTCAGTACATTATTAATGTAAAGGGGGACGCGATAAAAATTGTGATTGATAAGGGGGGCACCAGTATTGAAAGTTTGAGAAGCACTGCATTACCTGAATCCTATTGTTAAGAACTATATCACCTAAAACAGGAAATGTTAAGGGGTAGATTGGCGACAGACAGATATTATCGAAGACGACCGGTAAGCGACTTCATTGTGCGGTGACAACGAATCGTTTTTTGACGCCAAAGGAGCCAAAAATTTTCTGATGCAATATCACCCTTTCTTCAAAACACAATATGTTAACAATATGTCAGCAATAAACAGTGCAAAACACTGTTTATTGCTGACACTTAGAATAGAAATGGAATTTTTCGTCAGAGTTAAGGAATATTTTTGAAATCTGGAATTTTTTTTATGAAAATTTTTTTAACTAACCTGCAAATAAGCAAGTGTACAACCAGTTACTTAAAATATTACTCGCTTAATTAAAAAACAAGTAATATAAAAAAAGTTTTCTCAAGTCAATTCCTACTTAGATCAACAAAGGAAAATTTTACTATAGTTACTTTTTATATATTAAATAGTTACAATTAATACAAATATGTATATACATACATAGAGCAGAATCACAACATTAAGTGGCAATTATTTTTTATTAATAATCATTAAAGTATTGTATTGTCCTTCAAAACAATCGTGTATATAAAATTTCAGTTCGACTGAATGCTTCAAAACGTGAGAAAAAAAATCTTTTAAAGTTTTGACCCAAGTCGCTAAAGATTAAACCAACGTGGTTCTGTATCTGTAATTCTTTAAATAATTAGTTTCTGTCAATTAATTTTAATTAATTATAATTGAATTATCGTGTTGTCACTCAAACCAAAAGCGTTTAGAAAATTTCAGTTTAAACGAGCGCTTTAAAATGTGAGAAAAAAACTTTTCAATGTTTGACACAAGTCGCCATAAGGGTCGCTAAGTCGCCAAAAATGATGCCAACGAGGCTGTATTTGTAATTCTTTGAATAATTAATTGTAATCAATTGATTTTTATTAATTATAATTGAATTAATGTATTGTCATCCAAAATAATCGTGTACAAAAAATTTCAGCTTATTTGTGTGCTTTAAAATATATTTTATTAAGATTTGAAAATTTGAGCGATAAATATATAGTGTTAGCTAATAGTGTAGGAATTGGAAAAAACCTGAGCACGCACCCACATAAATTACAATCCGATTTTATTTACAATTATTTCATTAGATTATTTTAATTTTTGCAAGAAGAAAAATACTTATATCTTAAGGTATCGAACATGTTCTTTCGAAGTACTTTTTAATAAAATAACGTATTTAAACCTTATAAATGCTTTTTTAGGAACCAAAATACCAATAAATACCAATATTTAACTATATATATATATATATATATATATATATATATATATATAACAATATTTAAAATAAATTACCTGAAATTTACAAAAATCACAATTATAAGTGAAATTTTAGCATTATTTTTGAAAAACTTCAAAACAATTAGAGAAAAAAGAAATAAACATATTAGTAAAAGTATTAATAAAACAAATTACTTCTGAAGTTCAAAAAGTTTTATAGAAATACATTTGTAACATTTTGATTTATCAGACTTGCCATGATAGATTTTTTTTTTAGATAGTACGAACCGAGTAACGTTTTCAACACGGATGAAACCGGACTCTTTTTCAAGTGTTTGCCAGAAAAAATATTTACATTCAAAACAGAAAAAATGACATGGAGGAAAACATAGCAAGGAGAGGTTAACTATTTTACTGGCTGTAAATATGGATGGCTCAGAAAAGATTACTCCTCTCGTCACAGGAAAATCTACAAAACCTCGGTGTTTCTCAAGGGTATAAACTCGTTCCCTCCCAAATACCGCTCAAACAAGAAGGCATGGATGACCACCGAACTCTTTAATGAAGGGTTGGTCTCACTGAACTCGGATATGAAAAGAGAGAAACGACATATTCTCTTATTTTCAGACAATTGTACTGTGCACAATAACGCACAATCGTTATCAAATGTGAAACTTTAATTTTTCCCTCAAAACTTCAGCCATTCGATCAGGGCATCATACAAAATTTTAAAACTTTTTATCCGCGTGAAGTCATTAAAAGTGTTTTGGATAACCTCGAAAATCAGCAGAATGTAACTACTATTTCTATTTTAACAGCTTTGATCATGATTGACAAAGCTTAGAGAGCTGTTACTCCTTTGATAATTCACAGCTGTTTTAAAAAGTCAGGCTTCCTCTCGCCGAATCTGGTTGATGTGGACGATACACTCACTGAATTTAATGCTGAACCATCCTTTGGGAAGCTCTACCAGAACACGATTTGATGTTTGATGGCTACGTGTTGGTTGAAACGGACATTGCTGTATGGGGAGCTCTATCTGACACTGAAATTGTGGCTTTGGACCACGATAATACAGAAAGTGATGAAGACGAATCGGAGGAGTCGACTCCGGTAACTTTGTCAGAAGCTAGAGTGTCACTAAACAAACTACGAAACTTTTCCCTTCAAAATCATGTTGATGCAGACATTTTATAGGCTTCATTTGTTCTAGAAAAATCTATTGATAAAGTTAGATTGAATGTCTTAAAACAAAAAAAAAAGAAAACAGATTTTTTCGACAAAAAGGATTAATTATATATAGTATGTATATTCTTTCAATTGTTGTTTTCAAGACATAAGTGTATTCTTTTAATATAGAACTTTTAACTTTTGTTTTATTTTTATACTGTATAAAATGCACTTTAAAAATATGTACAATTGTTGCTTTATTACATAGTTTTAAATTTAAATGTGTTAGAAAAAAAACTTCTCTTCGTGTATTATTTTGAGAGTTATTTCCTACCCTCTTGATAATTCGAACTCTTGATTATTCGAAGTTTTTCATTGGTCCCTCCAACTTCGAATTATCGAGAGTCGACTGTATTTAATCTTTGCTTTTACAAAAAAGTTTTTTTAACTCTTTTTCAGAGGAGTAAGGGAAACATTTTTTTTTTATTAATTTAAAATAAGTGATTTTCATATTTTACTAAAACATTTCTGTATTTTTAATACTATATGTCAAAATATAACGAATGCCAAACGCAATTACGTATAGGGGGGGGGGTGGAGGTAACTAATGATGAAAAGCGATGAAACACTCGCGTGCTGTATTCTTATTCTTGTTTCGAGAATTTCAGTTTAGAGTGTCCTTTACTAAAATGTAGCAAACTGTTTTTCTTCTCATGTTTTATTGAGTGAATATTAACGTCGCACTGTTCAGTTACGCGAGGGCTTTTTAGCGATGAACCTCGTAATTTTGAACCATGCTCAAGTGACGAGGACGACACCTGAGCTGGCACCCCTCTCCCAACTACCACACCAACGGGAGTACATTTGAGCTCTCAACAGATTTAACGTGCATCGCTCTCCTACACAGCGGGTCTTTAGTGGTACTGGGCTCGAACTCATGACACGCCAGCCATGATCCGATGCCTTGACCACTAGGCTCCTCATGTTTTAAGTTGTTCAGTAATTTTGTGCAATAATAAAGTATATTTGAATAAATGTTGAACAAAAGTATGTTTGAACAGAACTACACGTTGATCCGAATTGAATCGACCCTTAGCTCCCAAAAAACTACATATTGTCAGTAAGGTAGGTATACAAGGTAGGGGGATCCCGTGTCTAGACCCTGTCCCCATAGCCCTTGGTTTTATTTTCGATTGATTATAATCTTATGTATATTGCACGTAAAATTTAACTAAGCATTTGTTATTAATAATTAATATTATTTAATGCTAATTTTTTATTCGTTAATTATTTTTTTACTATTTTTTGAACCCGACAATCGGTAAAATCAAAAGAATTCTTTGGGGGTGTTTTGGAGCATGATACCTGAATGATGGACTTTCAACCCTGACCCCCCCCCCTTGAAAAATTCCTGTGTGTGGCATTGCATATTTTTATGTACTTATCTTATGATTTTTATTTAATTTACATCTAAACAAACTAAAATAAACAACTGCATACAACTAATAGTTACTCTAAGAAAGAATTATTTGGTAAATGTAATTTTTTGTGCAATACGACGCATATTTGAACAAATGAAAATAAATGCCTAACAAAACTACACTTTGATCCAAATTGAATTGACACATTGATCTAAAAAAACCACACATTGTCACTTTTTTTTTTTTACGTGATTTTTGTTTAATTTTCATCTAAAACAGTGCTTCTCAAAGTTGCAATCTACGCGACCCAATATTCAATCATAATTTTCCTCGCGCCCCCCTCATACATTGATTATGTATTGAATTCCATAATACTGTACTTTGACCCTAAAACTGCAAAACGACTTTAACCTCTTAAGCACCCCGACGTATATAAACGTCTCCTTAAGCTAAAGCGTTTATTTCCTTGGACGTATGTATACGTCTTTTCAGGGTACGATCTTTTCTGAGCAGTACTATCCATAAAATTATTCCGAAGGCCTTGGAATGCAATAAAAGTACCTTGACAGTGTTTGCGAAGGATTTACTTATATTATTTCAGATTAATTGCTCTTTACTCTCCCCCCCAATACATCACATACGCTTACCTACGCAGAAAACAAAACGGTTGGCATTAGGAAGTGAATCGCTTAACTTTTATCAAGATAATTGTTAATTTTTGTTTTTAATTACATCATGATATGGGGTCCCTGATAATTAATACACTTTTTCTTAAATTAGGATTATTAAATTGATTATAAAATACATTGCATAGCACTAATACATTTATATAAGTATAATATATCAGCGTAAATGTGCATTTTATTTTTTATCATGCCAGAAGTTATTTTGCTTGTCTACTTTCAGTAAATTAATAATTTTTTAAATAATCTTTTGTTTTCGACTTTTTAATATGCTCGCTCCCCAAAGGGGGGACGCCCCACAGTTTGAGAAACGCTGGTCTAAAGAAACTAAATATAAACAGTTACATATTAATATTTACTCATAACAACTTTATGGTTGTGTAAGAGTTAAAGTGCTTCTGTCATTTGTAAAATCAAAATTTGTATAGAACAGAAACTTTTATTTTATCTTATCACGATCTGTTAGTAATAGTACATTTTTTTACATGACGTTATGACAAACTCTAAGAATGTGGGTATTCAATATTTTTGCAACTGTGTGACGAATTGAAGATTTAAAATAATCAATGGCTAATTTTTTTTCAATTTAATTTTGCTTTTCATCTTATGTTGAAGGATTGTTTTTTTTCTCTCAGTTATTTCATAGAATAACTAGGTATTTCATAAAATAACTTGTATATAATAGAGGAACAATTTCATGCTTTACCTAGTTATTCCATGAAATAAGTAAGGATAGACTGTTAAAGTGAAAGATAAACAATTTCAAGGAAGTTTTAAAAATTAATTGATCATAAAAAGCTAAAATCTCTCGAAAAATACATTTTATCCCTTTTATGGATGAATAATTGATAAATAACAAGGGAAAGCAGAGATGATATTATTTATTATATTGTTTATAGTGCCATTAGTTGAACAGAAGAGGGGAAAAAAGAATATATTGCAAAAACAGATTATATTTAAATATTATCATCAAAAATACATGCTGGGAAGAAAAACTGTTTCTTCATACAAATATTGTGTAAACTTTTTTTAACCAAAAGGATGTAAATGACGTAAGAGAATAATAATAAAAATTTTATGAGATACCTTTATATTTTACTTTTCATCATTTATTAGAGTAAGGATTGCTGTGATGACACTTTAGGATGAATTGCTTATTATTTTTGAAACAAGCACACTGTTTAGTATTATACATTTTTTTTGACACGAGCGCTTTTTAAATATTTGTCCAGTACCGCAACTTTGAGCTGTTGCAACAGACCTAGTTGAATCGTAGAATTCAATAACTTTATATACTTTAACTGACTTGTCTAGTTATTTCATGAAATATTTAGTTATTCTATGAAATAATAAATTTCACGCTTTGACGGTAACACACACATATATATATATATATATATACAGTCGAACCCAGTGACGGTTCCCTGGGTCCGGACCCCCCTCCCCCAAAGCCCTTGATTTTTTTTCGATTGATTATAACCCTATATATATAGTACGTAACATTTTATTAAGTAAATAATTTTATTAATTCTAATTCCCTAAAAGTGACAAAATCAGAAGAATATGTTGGGTATCATATTGTAGCATGATACAATAGTGGACTTTCGATCCTGGACTCCCCCCCTCTTCGAAAGATTCCTGTGTGCCCTACTGGTCGAACCACGAATTAACGATTTCATCGGGACTGAACATTTTGTTCGTTAGAGGTTATTCGTTATTTTGGGGGTAAAAACAAATTATAATTTTTTACATTTAATTTTTGAAAATTCTACAATAAGCAACTAAAAAAAATTTCATAGTTAGAAATTTTGTATTTTTTATTCAACAACTACTAGTGAATTATTACGCACCAGTTAATTGGAAGTTGTAAATACTGAATGTAAATTGTAAATCTTTCTAATTTCTGACTCTGTCTCGAAACAGTTCTTCTCCAACTTAATGCAGAGAAGAAAAGACTGCGTCATTTATATCCTGCTGCATGAGGTATGTTTTCACAGTTTCCAAGCAATGTAAAGAAAGCATTAGGAAATGTAACAGTTTTTGTAAGTGTTTCATTATAAATGTTTGCATCAGAATCGCTGTTCATTGACTCCGACAAATCAACAGTTTCCTGAATGGTTGCACAAATAGGCAGTCCGTAATCAAAGGTAGCATAATCCTTGAAATCTTAAAATATTCCCTGCGTTATGGAGTGAGATGACATAAGAAAGGGGCTTCCTGTCCAATTCAAAACTAACACGGTAGGTTACACTTATGACTTATTTGCACCTATTAAGTTTAATAATACTCTCAACCCTTTACCGTCGAAAGTTCCTACTTACAAGAAAAAATTTTTTTGCTGCTCCGCACAAAAAGGATTGAAGAAACATAAAAATTTTTCTAACACAAACATAATAAAAAAAATATTTTTCAACTATTGAAATAATTCATTAATTCGGGGTTTATTATTCGTTAAACAGGGATTTTTGCCTTCATATTAATCGGAGAAAGAGAAAAATTTGTTAAATAACGAAATTCGTTAAATAGGGGTTCGTAAAATCGAGGTCCGACTATATATATATACTAGCCGTTACCCACCCGCTTCACTGGGTATTTAACGATGTTGTATAAATGTATACTGTTTACATATATATGAATTATTGATATCTAGCATTAAGAATTGGATTGTATCGAAAAATATATTTATAGCTGTAACTCTCGCCTCTCGATATAAAAAGGACAAAAATTAAAATATCTAATTTCTGTTTATATCTAAAATAGAAGTAGAAATATTTTTTGCTCTGACTTAAACTAATAATCAAGTGGATTTCCACCAAAGCAACTTTCAGTGGGTCTCTACTCCTTAAAATAAACATGCGTGCTAAATTTCAAGTCTAAATCTAACAGAGCAAAAACGGAATTTTTAACATCAATACCTCGTTGAGAGCATTCTTAGTGGATTCCAATTCAACAAAAGAAGCATGCCAACCAAATTTTATTATTATAGTCTTAGTAGTTCAAAAACGGGAATTTTGTCTATCAATACGCCCCAATAACTCTCCCCACTCCTCCCTGGAGTTGATTTCCGTAAAATCCATTCTTAATGGAACTCTATTCAACTAAAGAAACGTGCTCAACAAATTTCAAGTAAATGGGTTAAATTCAAAAAAAAAAATTTTATAACATGCCTTAATCCCTCGCAATCCCACTCATCTGGGGGTCCGTTTTCGCAAAACTCTTTGCAAAAGGAACTCTATTCCATGAACGGAACATATCTTCTAATTTTCAAGCAGGTGGGTCTATTAGTTGAAAAGTGGAAAAATTTATCTATAATGCCCCCCCTAATCCCCCTGAGTGACCCTTGGGGATCAATTTTCCCCCAAACTATTTTGTAGCAGATCTCTACGCCATGAAAGGAATCCGCTTACCAAATTTTAAGACTGTACATCTAATAGTTTAAAAATGGAAATAATTATCTATAACACCCCTTAAGCCCCCGCAACGCCACTTAGGAAACGATTTTCCCAAAACCCATCTTATAGCAGATCTCTACTTAATGAATGGAATATGCTTACTCAATTTTAAGATTTGACATCTAATAGTATAAAAAAGGAGTTAATTGCCTATAACGCCCCTTAATTCTTCACAACGCCACTTGGGGTCAATTTTCACAAAACCCATTTTGTAGCGGATCTGTACTCTATGAAAGGAATCCGCTTATCAGATTTCAAGACTGTACGTCTAATAGTTCAAAAATGGAAATAATTATCTATAACGCCCCTTAAGCGCCCTCAACGGCCCTTAGAGGTCGATTTTCGTAAAAACCATTATGTAGGGAATCTTCCACTTTATGAAAGAAATCTGTGTACCGAGTTTCAAGACTGTACATCTAATAGTTTAATAATGGAAATATCTATATACAACGCCCCTTAACCCTCCGTAACGCCCCTTGGGATTCCATCTTTGCAAAATCCGTTCTTAGCTGATGTCTACTCCATGAAGGGAACCTACCTACCAAATTTCAAATCTGTAGGGTTAATATCGTGAAATCGGAGATATCGTGATTAGTCAATCAGTGAGTGAGTCGCCTTTCTCCTTTATATATATATATATATAGAGAGAGAGAGAGAGAACTAAATAATATTTCAGAATAAAGCTATAAATATTAAACGTATTTTAATTATGTTTTTGTATTTATTCCAGTATCAATTGGAGATTACTCAAATCTTTATCGATTAATTTTAGTGAAATATAGGATAATAAAATGTTTCCCTCTTTTTTTCTCTTCACTTAAAACTAAGGATTCGGGCATCTATTTACTTAAATGCCGCATCAACACCGCTGCCACCAATTTCATATATATATATATATTAGCTGTAACGTCGTGTGTAGCTATCCATCAATAAAAAAATCTTTACAGCTAAATATACAAATAAAAAGCAAAGTTTATTTGCTAACAATTTGTTAATGAAGTAATATAAATTCAGATTATATGCCAAGCCGGTGTAGTCAGTTCATATCCCCATTCTCAACGCCACCTGCGTTCGTCGTCTTTTTCACTCCAATTCCCGGACTCAGCCCTTTTCTCCATTCAAGGCGGGCTTCGCTCTCTCTCACCCCGACTCTCTTTTTCCGTCTCCTACTCTCGTCTCTCTCTCTCCTTTTCCGTCTCATTCCCTTCTCTCCCGGATTTTCTTGTCCTCTCCTTCCGTCCGTTCTCTCTAACTGGACTCTCCTCCCTTTCCTCTTCTCCGACCCCCTTCTCCCCTGAAAAAAAACGCTTTTAAACACCAGGGGTGTGTTCACAACACGCCCCTCGTCCCTTCTTATTGGCAGGTCACAAAAGTCTCTCTTGACCTACCTCGTCTTATTGGCGCATAACACGCCAAAACACACCCGAGCCGTCTGGCCCAATACGCCATATTTCCTTGTCCACATCTGGACACACTTGTCCATCACGCCACCTGTTTCTAGTATCCCCGACACCCATCACCAGAAAAGACGACATGATTATTTTAAGATAGGCTTCGCCGATTGTCAATAGGGCGCCGAACTCTTAAGTTTATTATGGCGACCCGTCTGGCTGTCTCCACTCCCCGAGTTCAGACAATAAACAATGGCCCCATGGCCACGTGCACTGGTCATGCCACAGCTGGTTGATCGTAAAAATTCAGGGACAATCGATGGGTGTCGAACTTGTCCTTGAACAGCTGGTGAAACCATAAAACCTATTGTGAATCGAAAGATGAAAATTCACAACCATCGACGATGTCACAACTCCTTCCCCTTGAAAAAGGTCCATTTCACTGCACTGCTCTGACCTTACTTCTGTTCAGTTCGTAACATTTCACACCAAAGGGTCGTCTTATCAATGAGACCGATAAGGACAGCAACCCAAGAAACACATACACTCACAAGTAAAATAAACAAATAAATCCAAAATTCTATAAAACTTACACTTTACAAAAAAAACTTAAATTCCGAAACTTGGACCATTTTTTTCATTTCATACAGTTACATCACACTTCAAAATTTAGGGTTTTAAAGAAATTAACTCAAATTATAATATTTCTATAATTCGAACACATCAATTGCCCATTCAATTGCGTTAAACATCTGTGAGCGTACACAGTCCTAAGAATAACTCAATCCCACCTACTTATTCCAACGGTGTTTCCACCGATATTAAATAAACAAAATAAACATTTATAAAATCCAAGCTTTGCAAAAAGCATTATAAACCAAACCTTTAAATTAAGAAGTTTAAACTAAGACTTTTTAAATTTAATTAAATTATGGCTATCAGCAAGCATTATCACAACCATCATAACAGGTTATTCACAATTCATGGTATTGTCTTCCATTACGTTATTTATTCAGGAAACACTTTAATTGGGAATATAATTAACAAACCTCAGTAGCTCATGCAATGAATTTTCTTAATCTAGATTATGTCTACACGGAACCAACTTGCCCATGTCTCTAATTTACCTTTGGTCGGTCCGACTTCCGACCCAACCCTACTCAACCATTTTAACACAAAGTCTATTTTCTTTACACGGTTATTCCAAATTTGTATCTGAATGTCTGTGTCGACCATTCGTGATACATCAATCTGCTCTAACAACCTCAAAATCAGAGTCGTTAAATTACATCCATCATAAGCACAAAGAAACTTAAACCTCTATTTTTTAATAATGTACATGCCAACTGACAAAACGCATGTGATGTGCTTCGGATAATTCATCATTAGAGAACGACGAAAATACCACTTCCACAAATCCAATATAGTCACCCACGATGCCGCGTTGATCCTTTCTTCCAAACTTTCCCTTTTTAAAAAAAAAATAAATCTCGGCTCGCGTCACCTGGTTCAAATTCCTTTACTTTATACATTTGATACGCGGGTACGAGTATCGGTTCACTTTTCCTAACCAAACAACGGGCAGAGTACGGTTTGACTGCCCCATCCCGTTTACACCTAAATCTAAAAGGTACTCTGTATCCTCTCGTAGTGAATTAATTAACATCTGGGATGAACAACAAGTTTTGATTCTAAATAGCTTTCCCGTAACCAAATTAATATCCTTCTGTCTTAGAACAATCGTCCTAGGATCTGGTAGAAACCTTTCTTTCTTTTTAGCGTTTATCATTCTTAAGTAGCTACTTCGATCAGGCGGTAATTTAAAATACAATTGACTTTTCCTTAAATGACCCTGAAAACCAAAATCCGTAAATAGCTTTACCGAATAGAGAATTTCGGAATCTATTCCTTCTGAGCTATTCTCCATAACCAAATTTGCCAATTCCAGATTTCTACGGTATAATTTTATTAAATTAAGACGATAAATGGTACTGCGATCTCTTTTTCCGGGTAAATCTATCTCGAAAGTAAATTCTGAACCGATGTTAGACCTATTGTCCGTCTCTAACTTATCCTTATAAATCTCCCTTGGTTCTGAGAGAGGCAATCGCATTACTAACCCGTCTTCCAAGCATTTCCGCACATCTGCTTTATACATGTTTTCTCCCCCTTTTAAGTGCCCTGCTATCTTAGCTATTGTATGATTTCGAAAACTTTCCCAATTCTTTGTTAACTGCTTTTCACAACCCATTAACGTCCCAATGGTATATTTTTCCTCGCAGATATTCTCACACATCAATCCTTCTGGGTTCGCCACTCCCTTATCTCTTTTCACTTCAAAAGAGCCTACTCCAATATTATCCGGATTTATTACCCGCTGTGCACCCATCGCCACAGCTTTGACCCTCCCTTCACATAACCCAGCCTTCATTTTCACTTCACAATTACTATTTCTATACACGTTGAATTCTTTCCCTCTTACTTCAGACGGGTGGGAAACGTTCGTACATCTCACTGGAGGGTCACAATTCTTCTTTACAAAATCACTAGACGTAGTGTTCTCCACGCTTTTATTAACTAGCGGGTTAATTAAAGGCCTACACTCATTAACCGGTTCACTAACTTCTGTGGTACGATTTTCTGACAAAATACAAATATTTGCGAGATCTTTAATCCTATTCCCTGCTTTCAATTTATTTCCATTTAACTTATTTCTGAGTTGAGCTCTCAATCGTTCTAACTCAAATTCCCTAGCTAGTCTACGTTCCTCGAATTCCTTAATTTCCTGTTTTTCACGTTCTTCCCGTTATTCCTCTAAAATACCCTCCAACAAACATTTAACTGACTCTTCGTCATAGTATTTACTTTGACAGATTCTCTTCTTAAATTCTATCTTGGGTAAAGTAATATCAATTCCTACCCTTAATTCTTTCGCAACCTCTAACAATACGTCTTTTCTTTCTCTTAACAGAAACGGCATGATGCACTGATACACACAAAATCAAATCTAAACTTAATCGTTACAAAAATTTCACAAAGACTCTAGGTAACCTAACAATACACTAGACCTAGACTTAACTATATTTTACCCATATGCGCACATCTAAACAACACAATAAGCTACACATCAGTGTTCTCCAATTCAACAAGTATAACTACCGTATACTAAATTTCACAAATCTATAACCACAACAATACCCTTCTCAATACTGTGCCAACAAAACAAGTATAACTACTGTATACTAAAAATTTTACAAATCTGAAACCACAACAATACCCTTCACAATACTCTGCCAACAAAACAATAACTACTGTATACTAAATTTTATAACTACTGTATACTAAATTTCACAAATCTAAAACCACAACAATACCCTTCACAATACTGTGCCAACAAAACAAGTATAACTACTGTATACTAAATTTCACAAATCTAAAACCACAACAATACTCTACACAATACTGTGCTAACAAAACAAGTATAACTACTGTATACTAAATTTCACAAATCTAACCACAACACTAATATTGCACATTTATACACTTCATACAAAACTTAAAATCCTTCTAGTCTCTTATTGTTTACTACAACTTTACCTAGTCTTTATATTCCTTATTTAAAACATTTTACATACAAAATCAATACTCAGTTGCTGCCCCGAAAATAATCTCAATGAAAAGACTCACCTTCAAATTTATAGAATACAAACACAGGAACACTCCGAAATTCTGGCACTTGTAAAATACCGGCGAGCACACTTCATCACTAGCTGGAACGGGAGACACTTGTATCCAGCACTTCTCACAGCTGGGGACACATCTCATAGCAACCAATTCGAAGATACCGGCGAGCACACTTCATCACTAGCAGGAACGGGAGATATTTGCATCCAGCACTTCTCACAGCTGGGAACTTCAGGAATTAGGCGTCATTAAACTCGCTTCATCACAATCGCACACGGCTGGCATTTTTTTTTCTTTTCACTTAAAACTAAGGATTCGGGCATCTATTTACTTAAATGCCGGATCAACACCGCTGCCACCAATTTCATATATATATATATTAGCTGTAACGTCGTGTGTAGCTATCCATCAATAAAAAAATCTTTACAGCTTAATATACAAATAAAAACAAAGTTTATTTGCTAACAATTTGTTAATGAAGTAATATAAATTCAGATTATATGCCAAGCCGGTGTAGTCAGTTCATATCCCCATTCTCAACGCCACCGGCGTTCGTCGTCTTTTTCACTCCAATTCCCGGACTCAGCCCTTTTCTCCATTCAAGGCGGGCTTCGCTCTCTCTCTCCCCGACTCTCTTTTTCCGTCTCCTACTCTCGTCTCTCTCTCTCCTTTTCCGTCTCTTTCCCTTCTCTCCCGGACTCTCCTCTCTTTCCTCTTCTCCGACCTCCTTCTCCCCTGAAAAAGAACCCTTTTAAACACCAGGGGTGTGTTCACAACACGCCCCTCGTCCCTTCTTATTGGCAGGTCACAAAAGTCTCTCTTGACCTCCCTCGTCCTATTGGCGCATAACACGCCAAAACACACCCGAGCCGTCTGGCCCAAGGCGCCATAGTTCCTTGTCCACATCTGGACACACTTGTCCATCACGCCACCTGTTTCTAGTATCCCCGACACCCATCACCAGAAAAGACGACATGATTATTTTAAGATAGGCTTCGCCTATTGTCAATGGGGCGCCGAACTCTTAAGTCCATTAAGGCGACCCGTCTGGCTGTCTCCACTCCCCGAGTTCAGACAATAAACAATGGCCCCATGGCCACGTGCACTGGTCATTCCACAGCTGGTTGATCGTAAAAATTCAGGGACAGTCGATGGGTGTCGAACTTGTCCTTGAACAGCTGGTGAAACCATAAAACCTATTGTGAATCGAAAGATGGGAATTCACAACCATCGACGATGTCACAACTCCTTCCCCTGAAAAAGGTCCATTTTACTGGACTGCTCTGGCCTCAGTTTGGTTCATTTCGTAACATTTCACACCAAAGGGTCGTCTTATCAATGAGACCGATCAGGACAGCAATCCAAGAAACACATACAATCACAAGTAAAATAAACAAATAAATCCAAAATTCTATAAAACTTACACTTTACAAAAAAATCTTAAATTCCGAAACTTGGACCATTTTTTCCATTTCGTACAGTTACATCACACTTCAAAATTTAAGGTTTTAAAGAAATTAACTCAAATTATAATATTTCTATAATTCTAACACATCAATTGCCCATTCAATTGCGTTAAACATCTGTGAGCGTACACAGTCCTAAGAATAACTCATTCCCATCTACTTATTCCAACGGTGTTTCCACCGATATTAAATAAACAAAATAAACATTTATAAATTCCAAGCTTTGCAAAAAGCATTAAAAACCAAACCTTTAAATTAAGAAGTTTAAACTAAGATTTTTTAAATTTAATTAAATTATGGCTATCAGCAAGCATTATCACAACCATCATAACAGGTTATTCACAATTCATGGTATTGTCTTCCATTACGTTAGTTATTCAGGAAACACTTTAATTGGGAATATAATTAACAAACCTCAGTAGCTCATGCAATGAATTTTCTTAATCTACATTATGTCTACACGGAACCAACTTGCCCATGTCTAATTTACCTTTGGTCGGTCCGACTTCCGACCCAACCTACTCAACCATTTTAACACAAAGTCTATTTTCTTTACACGGTTCTTCCAAATTTGTATCAGAATGTCTGTGTCGACCATTCGCGATACATTAATCTGCTCTAACAACCTTAAAATCAGAGTCGTTAAATTACATCCATCATAAGAACAAAGAAACTTAAACCTCGATTTTTTAATAATGTACATGCCAACTGTCATAACGCATGTGGTGTGCTTCGGATAATTCATCATTAGAGAACGACGAAAATACCACTTCCACAAATCCAATACAGTCACCCACGAGCCGCGTTGATCCTTTCTTCCAAACTTTCCCTTTTTTAAAAAAAATAAATCTCGGCTCGCGTCACCTGGTTCAAATTCCTATACTTTATACATTTGATACGCGGGTACGGGTATCGGTTCACTTTTCCTAACCAAACAACGGGCAGAGTACGGTTTGACTGCCCCATCCCGTTTACACCTAAATCTAAAAGGTACTCTGTATCCTCTCGTAGTGAATTAATTAACATCTGGGATGAACAACAAGTTTTGATTCTAAATGGCTTTCCCGTAACCAAATTAATATCCTTCTGTCTTAGAACAATCGTCCCAGGATCTGGTAGAAACCTTTCTTTCTTTTTAGCGTTTATCATTCTTAAGTAGCTACTTCGATCAGGCGGTAATTTAAAATACAATTGACTTTTCCTTAAATGACCCTGAAAACCAAAATCCGTAAATAGCTTTACCGACTAGAGAATTTCGTAATCTATTCCTTCTGAGCTATTCTCCATAACCAAATTTGCCAATTCCAGCTTTCTACGGTACAATTTTATTAAACTAAGACGATAAATGGTACTGCGATCTCTTTTTCCGGGTAAATCTATCTCGAAAGTAAATTCTGAACCGATGTTAGACCTATTGTCCGTCTCTAACTTATCCTTATAAATCTCCCTTGGTTCTGAGAGAGGCAATCGCATTACTAACCCGTCTTCCAAGCATTTCCGCACATCTGCTTTATACATGTTTTCTCCCCCTTTTAAGTGCCCTGCTATCTTAGCTATTGTATGATTTCGAAAACTTTCCCAATTCTTTGTTAACTGCTTTTCACAACCCATTAACGTCCCAATGGTATATTTTTCCTCGCAGATATTCTCACACATCAATCCTTCTGGGTTCGCCACTCCCTTATCTCTTTTCACTTCAAAAGAACCCACTCCAATATTATCCGGATTTCTTACCCGCGGTGCACCCATCGCCACAGCTTTGACCCTCCCTTCACATAACCCAGCCTTCATTTTCACTTCACAATTACTATTTCTATACACGTTGAATTCTTTCCCTCTTAATTCAGACGGGTGGAAAACGTTCGTACATCTCACTGGAGGGTTACAATTCTTCCTTTCAAAATCAAAAGACGTAGCGTTCTCCACGCTTTTATTAACTACCGGGTCAATTAAAGGCCTACACTAATTAACCGGTTCACTAACTTCTGTGGTACGATTTTCTGACAAAATACAAATATTTCCGAGATCGTTAATCCTATTCCCTGCCTTCAATTTATTTCCATTTAACTTATTTCTGAGTTGAGCTCTCAATCGTTCTAACTCAAGTTCCCTAGCTAGTCTACGTTCCTCGAAATCCTCAATTTCCTGTTTTTCACGTGCTTCCCGTTTTCCTCTAAAATACCCTCCAACAAACATTTAACTGACTCTTCGTCATAGTATTTACTTTGACAGGTTCTCTTCTTAAATTCTATCTTGGGTAAAGTAATATCAATTCCTACCCTTAATTCTTTCGCAACCTCTAACAATACGTCTTTTCTTTCTCTTAACAGAAACGCCATGATGCACTAATACACACAAAATCAAATCTAAACTTAATCTTTATAAAAATTTCACAAAGACTCTAGGTAACCTAACAATACACTAGACCTAGACTTAACTATATTTTACCCATATGCGCACATCTAAACAACACAATAAGCTACACATCAGTGTTTTCCAATTCAACAAGTATAATTACCGTATACTAAATTTCACAAATCTATAACCACAACAATACCTTACTCAATACTGTGCCAACAAAACAAGTATAACTACTGTATACTAAATTTTACAAATCTGAAACCACAACAATACCTTACTCAATACTGTGCCAACAAAACAAGTATAACTACTGTATACTAAATTTTACAAATCTGAAACCACAACAATACCCTTCACAACACTGTGCACAAAACAAGTATAACTACTGTATACTAAATTTCACAAATCTAAAACCACAACAATACCCTTCACAATACTGTGCCAACAAAACAAGTATAACTACTGTATACTAAATTTCACAAATCTAAAACCACAACAATACTCTACACAATACTGTGCTAACAAAACAAGTATAACTACTGTATACTAAATTTCACAAATCTAACCACAACACTAATATTGCACATTTATACACTTCATACCAACTTAAAATCCTTCTAGTCTCTTATTGTTTACTGCAACTTTACCTAGTCTTTATATTCCTTATTTAAAACATTTTACAAACAAAATCAATACTCAGTTGCTGCCCCGAAAATAATCTCAATGAAAAGACTCAACTTCAAATTTATAGAATACACACACAGGAACACTCCGAAATTCTGGCACTTGTAAAATACCAGCGAGCACACTTCATCACTAGCAGGAACGGGAGATATTTGCATCCAGCACTTCTCACAGCTGGGAACTCCAGGAATTAGGCGTCATTAAACTCGCTTCATCACAATCGCACACGGCTGGCATTTTTT
>BMAU01019881.1:0-74097 GCA_019973935.1 Trichonephila clavipes
AAAATTATCAGAGAATGCATATTCTTGCATTTTCCCTGGTTGTCCATCCTACTTGAATAAAAAAATTAAAGAACGCTCGGTGACAATTCATCGAAAGGAAAAAATGAAACAATTAGACGAACAACTGCTTACTAATTTCATTAAGAAAGACGAAATTACCAGTTTTGAATGCTTAAAAGAAAATCTGCTAATGCGAGAAAATCCCATATCTGATTTCTTATCTAAAAATAATGTTCTAAAACATGATTGTGAAAGTAGCATATAACATTTTTTTTATTAATTACGAAAATTGTTCTTCTATTTTAAAATCCCTGAAAATAAATACATATCACCCTATTATTATATTTAATAATAATCGTGAATTAAGCATACCTTCTATTGGAAAAATTCTCAATAATCCTCCTAGGTTAACATATTTAAACGAATTGTTAAATATTCTTAATACAGTAAATGTCTTTAAACAAATCTGTTCCATTAATTCTGTTCCTCATCATGTTATGGCTATTCAATCGTGGTAAAAGCATATTGAAAATTGTAATGCTGAAAATTTTGAGGCAGCAAATTTGTTTCATTGCTGTTCAATTTAATTTGCTTTCGATATTGACTTTCAACATTAATTCGCATTTGATTTTGGCTTTCATAATTAATGTTGATTGTTGATGCGTGTTTGTTTTAATGTTAATTTTGTTTCATTGCTTTTCAATTTCATTCGCGTTTGATATTCAATTGTTAATTATTGATTGTTTGATTTGAATGTTTATTTGTTTAGATGTTTGTTTTAATGTTTTCGGTTTCATCACTGTACCAGTTACTTCGCGTTTTGTGATTTTTGACTTTCATGATTAATGTTGATTGTTGACGCGTGTTTGTTTTAATGTTATTTTTGTTTCGTCGCTGTACCAGTTAATTCACGTTTGATATTGGCTTTCAACATCAATGTTGATTGTTGATGCGTGTGTTTGTTGTAATGTTATTACTGTGTTGGTATGGCAATATAAGTGTTTACATAATCAACTATTAAACAAGTTTTTTATGAAAACACTTATTTTGCATACTGTGGAGTGACCTGTGGAAAGGGTCCTCGCCCCTCACTCTGAGAACTGTGCTTTAAATATAATATTTAATTCACAGGCTCCCTCAGGGGAGCCTGTAACCCCTAGAGGGCGCGTCCCCACGTGGCGGATAGGGAAACGCCTCCATTGGTTTCCAATGGGTGGTAGAAGGGAAATAAAATACCTTCCGTGGACCAACAGATAGAAGTCCAACCTCCTGGAGGCTATGGCACCTTTTTTCCATGAATAGTGCAATATTGAGTGATTCAGATAATGTTACTGCGTTCGGGGTAGCCGACGCGCCACGGGTTGAAGTCTGGGCCCATGGCGAGAAGTTTGCTACGAGGACCCTAAACATTTTGCAGTTGAATATTAATGGTACCCAGAGAAAGATTGAGGAGCTCACTGAGATCCTCAACGTAAATAAGGTACATATTACGTGTCTACAAGAGACCAAGCTTAACCCAAATATGAAGCTAAAAATCAAAGGCTTAACTACTCTGCGGAAAGACAGAAAAGACCGGCCTTACTTTTCTTGTTAAATCAGCAGACATAAAATTTAGAAAAATCACACTGCCATCAACTACAGATTACGATGAGAACAGCACGGAAGTACAAGCAATCACTGTACTCCTACCGCAGCAGGAAGTAACAATCATTAATGCCTACCATCCAGACATCTCTGACATCAACTTAGATCTCCTTAACACGCTTTTGGACACAAAATCGGACACAAAAATTCTTTTAGGAGACCTAAATGCCAAGAGCCCATCTTGGGGGTCCAGGACCCTAGTCTTGAAAGGCTCGCAGATTGAAGACCTGCTCTGTGACAACGATCTCTCCATACTAAATGACAAGAGAAGTACCTACCTCTCCAAAACCAACGGCACAACATCAGCCCTTCACATTACGGCCATTAACCACCAAACAGCAAGTCAAGCGACATGGAAGATTCTAAAAAGTGCTATTAGCGATCATTTTCCTATTATAAATTCGATAAACCAAAGAGTTGATGGCACTATCCAAAGCAAAAGATCCTGGATTGTTCAGAAAGCAAACTGGGGAAAATTCACCTCTGAACTTGAAACGCTCTGCTCCCTTTCTTCGCCACACACCCTCGACGAGAGACTACAGTCATTTGCTGCGCATATTAATGCAGCTGCAAAACGTTCTATCCCTAGGGTCAAAAGAAGAAATGACTGGGTCCCGTTTTGGAAAGACACCAACATAGAGAACTTAATTAACAAACGTGACAAACTAAGTACAGAACTTCAGAAGAATAATACTGAAACAAACAGAATAAGATTCACGAACCTTTGTCACGAAGTTGAACAGGTGATTTCCTCCTGCAAGCGTAAAAAATGGACTGAATTCTGCGAAACTTTACATCCCCCAAAAATATCTCAGCATTGGAAAGTCATCAAAACTCTTAATAATCAATCAACACACCAAAAAGCAGACCTTCTTACTAACATCATATCATCCTCTGGAAGAGATGCAGCCACAAATAAGGAAACTGCTTCCCTGCTAGCAAAGCACTATGAAAACAAAAGCAAGCTAACCTTCAACGCAAATGACAGGAAACTGCTGCCTACCTACAGGAAAACCATTCAAGACTCAAAAAGATATAACCATAAAAAAATCTTCACAATACCATTCTCAATGGAAAAACTAGAAGCAGCCATTGCTAAAATCAATCCCAGAAAAGCCCTTGGTCCGGATGTTATTTTTGGCCGCATGGTCCAACACTTTTGAAATCTTGCAAAAAAAGAACTATTGGAAATTTTTAACCTTTCATGGGGCTACTAGCAAATTGCCCAAAATCTGGAAACTTTCCACCGTCATTCCAATTCTGAAACCAAACCAGAATGCTTCAGAGTGCAAAAACTATAGGCCAATTTCCCTCACCAGCACCCTCTGAAAGCTCATGGAACGGGTTATCCACCGTAGACTTATGAACTGGCTCATCGAAAACAAAAAAGCTTTACTTCTATCAAACAACTTTCCGAACCCATCATAGTACTACCGACCAGCTCTTTTACCTGAACCAGTCAATAATTGATGGTTTTCAAGAAAAGCCTCACAAGAAAACTTTAGCAGTATTTTTGGACATCTCAGCATCATTTGATAGCGTTTGGCGTCAAAAACTAATCCATTCTATCCAAGGCACCGGAATTATGGGCAAAGCGTTATTGTGGATAAATGATTAGCTCAGAGGAAGAAAATTTTCAGTTAGATTTAACGGGGCACTTTCAGAATCTCGCAGAATGTGGACTGGAGTTCCTCAAGGCTCTGTCTTAAGCCCATTGCTCTCAAACATCTTTATGAACCCCATCCACCATCATATCCATCCAGACACAAATATCGTCTGCTACTCTGACGATATTGCTGTATGGCACTCACACAATGACATTACAGAATCGGAAAAGGCCCTAAACACAACACTGAAAGGTATTGCTGAATGGGCAGAGAATCTTAAATTAACCATCAACGCAGACAAAACAAACTTTGCATCTTCTCTACCGATAGACGACACAGAAGCAGTTTTAATGCTAATATCAAAATACAGAACTCTCAAATCAAAAAAGTCGACCTACCCACCTATCTTGGAGTAACCTTAGATCCCGAACTCCGCTTTTCAAAGGACATCAAACAAACTGCTAACAAAGCTCTTGGAAAACTGAATATTCTTCGAAAACTAAGCGGAACTTCTTGGGGCTCAAGACCTCAAACCCTGAAAAGCACTTTCTGCACTGTTATCAGACCGGTTTTAGAATATGCGACCCTAATTTGGACTCCGGCCTCTATTTCTGTTATGCGGACACTTGATTCTGTACAACACAGAGCTGCCAAAATTATTATTGGAGCAGTGTCATAAACCAATAATTTAAAGGCCGAACAAGAATGCGGCCTGCTTCCGCTAGAAAGCAGGTGCAAACTTACCACTATCAAGTTCACTAATAAATTACGATCATATGGTTTGGACCATATAGAGTTTTTGATAAATGGTAGCATTCTACAAGGCTCAAAAGATCTTCGACTCTCCAACTTGATAGTGAAATAAGAAAAGAACTCAATTTGGATCATTCCTCCTTGGAGTTCTTTCAGGAGCCCCTTATTCCAAAAAACCCACCAAAGAACACCTTTTTCGAATTGGAATTGTTGCAGCCATGTTCCAAAAAAAAGACAATGTAACTCTCAGACAAAAAGGACTGGAAACGATAGCAATACTCTCTCAAGATAACTTTGCAATCGACTACACCGATGGTTCCTCAGACAGATCCCTCAGCAATGGACGTGCCGGAATCATTCTACTCCTCCCAGATGGTTATAACTACAAACACAAAATTAACACCCACATAATCACCTCAAACTTCACAAGTGAACTCATTTCAATTGGAGAGGCCCTTATATTATATAAACAAGACCCACATGTTGTTGATTCTACAGAAGGATTAGTAATCTTCTCAGATTCTAAATCAGCTATAGAAGCCATAAGAAACGGAGAGACTAACATCTTCTGTGATATTATTACCCTTCTAGAACATCTGCACAACAAAAGAAAATCCTGTATCCTGCAACAGATACCCGCACATGTCAACATTGTGGGTAATGAATGTGCTGATATATATATATATATATAGCCTCGCCAAAGAAGCTAGAGACATCGAACATAAGTGCACCACCATCACACTTGATGATGCTAACGCAGTAGCCAAACATAGAATTAAGAATCACACTTTTAAAAAACCCCTAGTTACGGAATTTGACTGTCCCCGAATTATAACATCCACAGTTGCCAGATTGAGAACTAAACATCTTAAGGGCATGAAGATTCACCCAGACAAGACAAGATCATATGTTCAATGCAAACACTGCCCAGATCTTCAACTCACGCCCAATCACATCTTGGAATGCCCAACCGTCGCAACAAAGTTACTACAAATGGGAATGGTCCCTCTGAGGGACTCTTTGCCGGAACTCCTGTACAGCCCTAATGCTCCCAGAATAGCAGAGGCACTGATCAAGACTTTCGATGGAATTTAGTGATATCTACTGCATTTATTCATGGACACGAGAAAAACAACAATTAACAGGCTAATGGTTCCACACAGATTAATTTTTTTTAAATAAAATGGTAGTTTTAAATGTTTAAAATAATATAATAAATTGACACTTTTATCAATTTTATTTGTTATGTTTAACATTTATTTTATCGACACACACACACACACATATGAGTTAGCATTTTTTGATTCTGAAAAATATGCACTATTTCTTAAAACTGCAGTAGTCCGTTTAACACAAAGAATTTTTGAAAAAGTATATCTTGCTGAAGCTTTTTCTTATAAAAGTAGAGAAAGCCCTTGCAACGCCGGGCCATACATCTAGTATATTAAAAGATAAATTAGGCTACCCAGAAATGTTAAGGGACACTGCAAAATTCATCAAACATATTTTAGATTTCTGGCAAATAATGAATATTAAAAATTTAACTAAGGGTCAAAATCTTAAATTGAAAATTAGTGTTCCTTTTTTATCAATGGATGATGCTAGATCCACTTTTTCTTTTCAAAATTTGTTCAGTGGCGGGACTTCTGGAAAAATTTAAAACAAAATAAACGAGAATATTGTTTAAGCGAAAAAACATTTTTTGCTTTGAGTCATACGGTAAATACCATCCCAGAACTAATAAAGTATATTTTGATGGAGCAGAATTTGAAATATGTTTTAGTTGGAAACTTCCAATCTGATAATTTAGAATCCAGATTTGGGCAATACAGACAAATGTCCGGAGCAAATTATCATGTCACTGTGCAGGAAATTTTGCAAGCTGAAAAAAAGTTGTGCATTAAAAGTGTGTTAACTTTGCACTCAGATAAATATGGTACTATTTCACTAAAAAATTTAATTTCAAAACATTCAGGTGAGATATTTCATGCTAAAGTAAATATTACAGATTTCAACGAAATATTAAACATTAGAAATAAATCAGATGATATTTCAACATAAGAGTATCAAGCTTTAATGTATATAGCGGGATATTGTGTGCATAATATAAAATTCGAATGCTCCGATTGCAAACATATATTTGTTTTAGATAAGCAGATTAATTTCGGCTCGGAAAATGTCGAAGGGACAAAATATTTGAGACTTCTGGATAGAGGAGTTTTAAAAATGCCCACAGATATTGTTATGAAAGTCATTTCAAAGCAATATTTCATTTTTAATCTTTTAATATCGAAAACATTCGAATCGAAGTTTCTTAAAGTTGATTGCCAATTATCTTGCTTTACAAGTATAACAGAAGCGTATCTGGAATTACATGAGTTGTGGAATGTCTTGAATTCGTTTCATTCACCTTGTGTAACTTGTAAGATGCCTGCATTTTCATATTTTAAAAAGTATTCGTTACATTTGGGAATATATGCTTAAATAATTATTCAAAAAAACGCAGTAAAAAATTTTAACCGTGAAGGATAACCGAAAAATGAAGAAATTTAAGGCCAATTAAATTAATGTTTGTTTTTTATATATTTTTCTGTTTTATTTATTTAAATATTCAATAATCGATTCGTATGTTATTCATTGTGCATGTATATCCATGTAATTTTTTTATACTACATACATTTTATGAACATGTTTAATTGTTCACATAACTATTACTTGAGGAAAAATTATTTATTTATTTACGTTATTCATTTAAATTATTTTCGTAAAGATTTTAGCACTCAAAGCAGGTAAAATGTTATTTTTTAAATTTCAAAACTTTTGTTTGATTTTAAGATATTTTTACCATAGCATAATATTGAACTTTTATGCATATGCATAAAAATAATGTAATTAAGGATTTAAATAATATCGTCACAAATGCAAATGATTCAAATTTTGAAACTAATCAGTACGTTGCCTCATTAATGATATATTCCATGAAAAGTTTTTTTGTTCCGATTATTTATAGGTAAGTGTATTTACTTATGTATATGTATTTTTAATGTCCTATATTTGCTATATAATTATTATGGTGTCTAAACTGTTCATGTCATATGCATTTTTTATTTAATAGTATAACTCAAATACTTTACTTTTCTCTTTACAAGTAAATGTTTCTTTTTTTTATTTAATTGGATTGAAATTTTTTTATATTTTTGAATATTGAATGAATGAATTATTTTAATTGAATATTTTTAACGTATAATCTAGAATCTATTTTTAATATATAATTACTGTGGTGTCGAAAACTGTTTGTCATTTCTATATTTGTATGTATTTTTGCATGCATTTAGTTTTATAATTCTTTCTTTTGTTATGATTCATTGATTCTATGCGCATGAAAAATGTCATTTCACAGGAAAAAGGAACTCCAGCAAAATGTTTCTAAGTTCACAAGATTTTTTATTAATATGCCTCTAATGCTCTACTTTTCAAATTTTTTTTGCAAGTAAATGTTTTTTTTTATTTTATCTGATTGAAATTATTTTACATTGAGTCAATTTTTCTTAGATTTTTCTTATACGGTTAGTAGCCTTTCATGAGTGATTTTGTCCCTTTTTCTGGGAAAATATTAAGAGTCATTCTAGCGTATTAATACATAACTTTGATCACACAGAAAATATTCGAAGTGAGAAATAAAAAAATAATCAATATAAATGCGGAAATATTATGAGTCTATGACATGAAAAGAAAGAAATGTTCAAAGCTTTATATTCCTCATAGTGTGAATGCGCGTAAGAAAAGCTTTCCCTCCTTTCGTGACGTCATCAAAACTCTGTCGCGGCCTGGTCCTTTCAAGATGGCCTTGCCGGAACTCCTTCAAAGACACTTTTCGCCCTTTGAAGGAAAATACATTTACTTTGCAAGATGTTAAAAAAGACTATAAAAGAAAGCAAAATGTAAAGGAAATAACATTTTTTTTTCTTTACTATTTTTAGATAGTCAGTATAAGGTGAATAATTTTTCCTTATAATTTTTAAGAATGCGTACGAATTTATAATTAACTCAATTAAAAGGCATTATTTTATATTCTAACGCTATTTTTAATTTCAGAGAAATTTTTACTTTATTAATCAATCGGTACAGAGTGAAAAAAGATGAAAAACTGTGGCAATGCAGGCTAGACTTGCTCGAGAAAAAGTATTGTCCAGTGCAAAAATAGTTTATGTTAAAATTGTCTTTTCAATAACAACTATGATAATAGAAATGTGTTCAAAAAGCAAAAATGTTATTATAAATATTTTTAGATTAATTACATTGTATGAACTGATACAACCTCTATAAATTATTGCACCACAGCACAAATACTGAGAATCAGCGAAAAATCTGGGAAATGCATATGGTTTTTTGAACGCTTTTTATGGTCGAATCATTTTAACTTCATTTTTGCCACCCACCATTTCTAAAAATATTTTCAGTTTCTAGCATAAATTTAATTTTGACAAATACTCATTTTCTCATCTAACTTTTATAGTTCCAAAACAAGTGCATCACTTTGTTTAATCATACATTTTTAGTAACATTTTCGTTTCTATAACAACGAATTCTTAAAATAGCCACTAATTTTTTATGTACATAGATTATTTCTATTAATATGTAGAAAAATACTTAATATTCTTATCTAATTTTAATACATAGTTCCTCTACAACTTTTTAGCAAAGTTGAAATTATTTAATCGTACATGCTCTGATGCATAATCAGGAAAAGGAAATTGTTTCTGTGCATCAATCAAAGTGTGGTTCATAGTTTTTAATCGATAGTTTTTAAATCCTAAATTTTGCATTTGTGCCATTTATATAATTATCCATAAAAATATAATTGTGCTCTATTAATTACAAATTTACGACAACTATTAATTTAATGCATAACTCATAATCCTTGATCGGTAATCGTCTTAGTAAATTTTGAATAAACATCTTCGCATTAGACATCAATCATATAGCAAGAAAATTCATCTTACTTATAGATAGTCATAAGTTCATTTAAAGAAGATTATACTATATAGCTGAAAATAATATTGAAAGTATTCTATTTTAAATTTACTGTTACAGAGAAAACCTTCCATCTCCTATATCTGAAAATTTCCAAGCGTAAAAAATTTTAACATGATGGCGGCAATGATGATAAGGTGGTAAATTTTGAACTTATATGTATGCTATGTATTCGATTCTTTTGTATTCTTTAAAGATGCATTTCCTACACATGCTATTTATTTTTCAATCTATAAGTAATGCTTTTCTCAATTAATAAGTAACTGCTTTTTATCTCAGTGCCTAAAATTGACTGTTTTTTGCTTAAAGTCTTGAATATACCTGCTTACCTAAGCAACTTACTGGAAGTAACTTCAGCCTTTATAAGTAGATGCAAACCTTACGTAAAACCTGATTTTCTTTATATCGTGTATTATATAGAACTTTTGCTTATTTATCTTTGATTCATTTTCGAATTTAACAACAAAATTGCATAAATTAATTTAATACACTCCTCAAATGTGAAATTACAACATCAAGAAATGATGCACGTAGTTTCATGCAAATTTCAGAAGCGATAGCGATGAGGTGGATATGCAAATGATTAAAAAAAAGACAAATAAAATCCTTATAAACCAATTTATTCAGTATAATATACCTACCTCAGGTAGATGTACAAGGCTGAAACCAGTGAGACATTGTATCAGTTAATCCATTAATGGTTGCCAGAGATAAACGTTGCCAAACCACATCTACTGCTGTGCGCAGATCATCCATGATTTCATTAGTGATCCTCGGTTCATGTCACGTCTAAAAAAATCTCACAGGTGTTCGATGGGATTCAGACTTTAAGAGTTTGTCATCTAGAGAACGATGTCAAATCCTATCACGCTATTAATACTTCACCGTATGACATGCGTCCTGGCATTGTCCTGCTGGAATACCGTGTTGGGCGAGTCCTGCAACAAAGCCAGCACAATAGCCTCCACATTGTGTATGTGTATCCACAATGTGTATCGGTCTGCAATCAAAGGGTACCAGAGAAGTCCTGTGATCAAATATGATGCTACTTCCAAACCCTAATTTCAGGTGTAGGACTGGTTTGACGTGTTGAAATGGGTAGGTAGTTCTCCGGTCGCCATTATACGCGTCGACAACCGTCATTCCTCGCAGACAGAAAATGATTCATCCATGAACCATACGGATTACATTATGGTCCAGGTATGATGATGACCCCACGCCAGGAGTTTAGCCCTTTGTTAGCGGTGAATGGTACCTCTGTTGCTGGTACCGATAAACGCAACTGTACTTCATGTTATTTGTTGCGAATGGTTTAGGTGGGAACAGATCCACCTGCTCCTGGAGGCACCTGAGTGACCACTTCCTCTTCAGAGCCCACATAGATCTTCCTGAGTCTATCATGTTACACAATGATGGATGGCACTCTCGTTGTGCCCTACACGAGCTGCTACTGTGAGCAGAGACAAACCCTACTTCATGGAGTTCCATAATACGATCACATTTCCTGGTCGTTAACTGATACTATTGAGCTCTACGACCTCTAAGAATAATTTTCTATACTTCTTCGAAAGTCGCAAATGCTACGCAAACCGTCACATGCTGTTCTTGTGGATGGAAAGTTGATGGTGTTAATAGCCCGAGTATGAGTACCACGGGATCAGATGCATGCGCACATTTAATCGCTTGCTTATCCATCTCACCAATATCACACCTGAAATTTAAAGGAGGCTACGTGTATTATTTCTAGTTGTTGTTGCAATTTCACATTTGAGGAGTATAATTTGTACTTGACGTAATGTATGTCAGAATACATTTCTCATGCTTATAATATTGCTTTGATATAACAGCTTCTGGTTTAAAATTTCATTTTAGTTTTTATTAAATTAAAGAATGCACTCATTTTTTGGTGTTAATGCGATTATACCTGTAAATAGGTTAATCAAATGCATTATTCTTTGATTTTAGGAAACCATCTGAGTATTTCAATTCAGAAGATAATGAATACATGGATAACTTTTATTCGGAATACGAGTATTCTTCAGAAAATGGAAAGCCACCATACAAACTACCTACACGCCAATCTCAATCCTATTATCCAAATCTCAAAGGAGAAGGAGCTCCATTAGGCCTTTTACCATCAGCATCAGATCCTGACGGATCTTTCTCAAAGACGAAGGATCTTTTGCAAGGAGCAAGTTACGGGAAACCAAGCTATTCAGCAACAAATGATTACTACTCACAATATCCACCTAACAAGCACTTTGGGGAAGCTGAACATTCATATTACAACGATGATACTAGCTATGGTAAATATATAAAAATAAATTAAGGTTGTTCATTAGGCTGGATTTAAAAATTTTTTCAGAATTTTTAAATCTACAAATGTAAAAGAACATAATGGTACATAAATGAAAAGAAAACATAATTAATTTTTATGTTAATTATTGCCTCAAACAGAATTAACTATAAGTATTAAAGCTTAATAATGGTAAAGAGTCAAAGTAGTTTTTGTGATAAACAGGCAAAATTACTTGAAAAAAGAAAAAAGTTTTTATCAGTTTGATTCGACGGGGTGGAATACTGTACTACTTATTAACCATTTATCATTCCTTTCGGTTATTTAAATTGTAGAAAAAAATATTTTAAGAAATCAAAATGAAGTCTTCATTTTGTTTTACTAAGATTTACTATTTAAAGCTCCACCTAGTAGATATTTTCAAAGTATATTTTTCTTTTAATTTCTTAGTGGCATCTTATGTATAGTCCATATAACAAATTTGATGGCAACCTGCTTATCCTCTTTACTACAGGATATTATTCATAGGAAATTGTAATCATAATTAGCCCTTACCGCAGGGGTTAATTATGATATAAGTTGAGTGAAGAGATTTTTGTTTGGTAAAAAGTAGTTCATTTGAAAAGAGAAATAGAAACAAAAGCCTTTGAAAATATTTCTGCCTGAACTTTAACGTGTCTGATTGAGCTAAAAGTATTTAAAATATGTATATTGTACATTCCATGAATGTTTAAGCTATAAAGTTTCAAAATGAATGGTTTTGTTAAACGACACTATTCGGAGCCAATTGTAAGCTATCTAACAAAATTACGCAAACTTGTTACGGAAACGAATTATGACCTTGTAAGTAGGATATATGAACATTCATGGCGCTGTACAATGCAAAAAGCGTTACAAAAAAAAGAAAGAAAGAATATTACATGCAAAATAGCAGTTAAATTTTATGTTTTATTCATTACATTCATTACTTCCTTGCAAAAAAAATCGACTATATTCAACATAACCACAGTTCTCAGATGTTACAGCGTGCATTCTCTGTACAATATTTCCTACGGCCGTACGTAAAATGTCACAAGAAATATTCCACACTGTTTTAATATGTGTACCAACAATGGTTCACTGTGATCCGTCGATTATTACAGTTGCAACATCTGTTATCACCTCTTTTGACACAGGTTTACGTCCTCTAGGCAGACGAAATATCAGTGGCTTTGTTTCTTTGCAATTCTTTTTCATTCCTTTCAAAGCATTAAGCACTAAAGTCCTCTTACGGAGCTTCTGTAGGGTTCTAAACTTACGATGAGCTCTGGATTATTAAGATAATATAGCTTTATCAGTAATGAGCATTTTGATAGTGGGAGTCGCATATTCACTTGAGCTGACTCACTTCAGCTGAGAATATTCTTAGAAGTTGTCTACATGTTATATCATAGCCGAAGTTTTTCTTGTATCGTTTTTTGCATGTGAAAGCATAAATTTATATTTTGTTTTTATACCCACATTTAAGGCTGATTCTCGGTTTGGTAAACTACAATAGAGTGCCATACCTGTTGATTCAAAAACAGTGTGACGAATTTCAGAGCATTATAAATTTTTTCGAATTTAGTTATTTGGGTGAAATTTTCAATGGGGTTTTCTTTTGGCATAGTACATTTTGCGTAATTGTTTTCGCCAAACCTAAAAGACTTTTTGACCATTTTGGTGGGTATTTTTCCAGCTTCCTCTTTGATTGCTTTTTGAACCCTTTGGAGAGTTCTTATTTACGTCTGCTTAATTGGTTTTTAAGTATCTCCATAAAAAATAATAAGAATGAACACAGTCAGGGGATGATGGTAGTCATTTCTCAGGAGGCGGAGAGTTTATTTTTTTAATTTTTCAGCCACTTCCTTTGTTGATTTTACAGTATGACTTGGTGCAGGATCTTGGTGCAAAACAAAGTTTCTTTGAGGGTAAAGACGTTTACTTTTTTTCATCAAGTGTTTCAACATTTTATTCTGATAGTATTTATCCTCAATTTTAGGTTTCGGCTCTGCAAAAATGGTTTTGTTAATCTTTGAGAGGACATTCCCATCCATACCATAACACCTAACGGCTAACTTGCATTTTGCAAAACCGCTGCCTCTTTTCCACGTTTTTTGCATGAAATATATTGTATCTTCGTTTTGTCCGTTGTGAATGATAGATGAACCAGTTCTTCGTTCGAAATTATCCATGCTGTATCTTTGACATTGCGTAATATTAAATACAGAGACCAAGAACGATTTCTTCATTTTTCTACGGTCTTTGCAGATATTTGACAACACACTGGATTATTCACCGTTTTATAACCAATTTTCTTTATCTGACGATAAATTGTCGATTGCGATTCCTACAGTTCATTTGCCGAACTTCTTTGAGGCAGAGGATTTTCTACAGTGATAAATCTTTAGAATTTCTTTTATCTAAAGGAATTCCTTTCGTCCACAGTTTTTTCTGGAGCTTTTGATTGCCAACCAAATTTTATTTCTTTTAAAAGTTTAGATAGTATTCTATTAGCAAAAGGCATTTTCTAATTTTTAAATGCTTTATTTATATCATAATATGAGCAATCGTCCCTCCAAAGGCTTAAAATTTCGTTTCGGGTTTGAGGATCTAATTTTGGAAACATAAGCTACATCCACTAATAAAAATAATTAGATTGGTAATTTAAAGTTTAATTTTTTTAAATATAATTGGTAGTAAAGTGATAAAAATTTTCCATTCATAGTTATATGCTTTTAAAATTGGTCACAATAATTTTAAATCAACTGGTAAATAACCCTATTCACTATATTTTTGGAACTTTTTCCCATGAAATCTCTCTGCACATAACATCATTAACCTCCATACCAAGTTGATGTTATTATGGTTGTTAGATCGAACTACAGATGTCTGAATAGTGTTCGTTTTAAAAAAAATCACCCTGTACTTCAAAGTCTTAAATTATTTGCTCTTCTTTGATCTAGCATTAAAGACTCATGACTTCATTTAACTGATTATGCGATATATTAATAATGCCATATTAAATTAGAGCAAATTTTTAATTTATATTGTTGTAAAGTTTAAAATACTAAAGACGAAAATTTTGTTTAATGAATGTGACTTCATAATTCAAATATGATTTGGAATAACGACTTAAAATTTAAATAAATCTAAAAATATGATTTTAAATCATACACTATTTTGTGCAGAAGTTTTATTGCCTTTCTGGTCCCTTCTATGTATTGATGAATATTATTTGCTTATATTTAGATGAAATAAGTGTAGGTAAAAATTAAGAGTTGTACGAGTTACACACAAAGTTGTCTTCAAAATAGAAGTGATAAACCATAAACATTTATTTTATTTTTTTTATTATAGTCAGCCCTGGATGTCCCATTAAAAAAGAATATTATGGACCATCAGGATATGAATATAATTTCCCTGTAGACGAAAAGTATGCAGGAGTTAATCCTTATCCAGAAAAAAGGAAAGGCTCGAAATATGGCCCCTTGGCGTTTGCCTTAGGTCTGTTGCCATTAGGTCTGCTTCTAGCTTCACTTGTGCCTACAGTTGTGACAATTCCTGTAACAACAACTGTTGCTACTGACAGAAGACGTAAACGTAGCGTAAGATTCATAAATCCAGCTCTTGAAATAATTTCTTCGTATGATATGTCTGCGTTAGAAGACCCAGTGTGTATGAAGCAAATTTTCTGTGAAGTGGTCAGAGATGGCAAAAAGGAAACTGCATCTATAGTCCAGAAATTTTACTTCAAGCTAGCTTACATGTAAGTTATATTTGCTACTTTATTTTTTTAAAATTCTGATGGATCTTTAAAATTGTTTCTATTTCAAGATCTTTGAAGATACTTTAGACGTAAAACTATACGTGAAATGTAGAATTCTGTTTAAATTTAATTCTATAGATATCTTAAAGCTGTCTGAGCGAAAGACTGAACTAAACTCTGAGCAGGATTCCAGACAAAAAAATGTCTCAAGTATTTACAGAAACTTGCAATGTTATAATCCATACACCTATTTATAATGTAGCATTTTCAAAATTTAAAAATATCGTATATTTAATTTAATTCGTAGTTGAACATGTAATGAGATAGCTCATAGTATAAAATGTGAAACACATTTTATACTAGAAAAAATGGATCAACTCAGGTAAAAATAATGAGTATTGTAAAATATGCTGCTCTTTGTAAAGTAGCGAAGCCAGAATATATAATATTAACGTTGGAATTCATTATATCTAAAAAACATGTTCAAAATTCGAATTTTATTTCTTAACACCAAGCACAGACTGCCATGTGGAAGATTTACACTTTTCTAATAGCACTTCTTTTTCCAAAAAGTTTAACTAAGGGTCATAAATTACAAACAAACAATATGCTAACTGAAAGCATGGATCCTATTACTTTAATAGTTTGACAATTTTGTTTTTGCTTTATTGCAGAAATTAATTATTTTAGAAAATTATTGCAGAAAATTATTTAATGTTTTACCTAAAAATGATACTTATGAGACAATTGCGTGAGCGAGATACATGAATTTTTGTTGTACCATACTCCTGATGAATTACCTAATTGATAACTTATAAAATTTTCCTTAAAATTTACTTTATAAGTATTCCTGGCATAATGTGAAACTCAAACCGCTGCTTCTTGTAAACTGCAACAAATACATTCATGAAAGGCAGCAAATATTTCTAACTCTTCTTTGGAGATCAAAGCAGCTCCGAGAATTAAATTTTATAATTTATATTTAAAAACATTTAAAAGATAACTGTTTAAGTAATATTTAACTAATATAATTGAATAAAAAAGCAAATTTTCTTTATTTTGGAAAGCGTGATGTGAGTAAGTATAAGGAATGCAAAAAACTGTCATTCTCTAAATTTATTAAATAGGAAATTATACTGATTCTTGTATACTTCATTGTGAAACAGAATTAATCATTTTTAGCTCTTCATATTGTACAAAGCCCTGCGTTTTCAGTTACATTCATATGTTATAATTAAAGTAATCTAACTCTAAACATTGTTCACAACTTTTTATATATTTTTGTAGTTGTATTGGAAGATTTCTATCTCTATTGGAGGATTCAAAAATCAAAAATCAATATGACAAGGTTCAACTAAGATAATCTATGCCAAATGGAAGGCATTAATTAGTTTTAAAATAAGTAATCCACAGCACACACACACATATAATAAGTTATGTGTTTTATTTCTAATTTTTTATAAAATTTACCTGATTTGAGTTCCTTATATTTTAAAGTAAAGGAAGTAAACAAAGTTTTTGAAAAAAAGAAATTATATACCAAGATAGTTAAACTCCTCTATTCAATAAGTATAATAGCACCAAAATGTAATTCCAATTTCTATCAGATAGTCAGATAAGGTAATCCTGCTATTTCATTTAGCCAATCAATATAATTGTTTTAAGTTTGAGCTTTAGATATTAAAAAAAATTTACCAGCATCTGAAACTTCTCCTTGAGAGAAGATTCGAAACACCATCTATAACAATTTGTCAATTTTCCAAAATACTACGAATTTAAAATTTCTTACTATATATATATATTTACTCCATAGAATCTGTAGCTTAGAAAATTTCTAATTCTTCAGAGTCTCCAGAAACAGATTTAAACACCAAGTACCTTCGTTAAACAACAAAATCAAGGAAAACGATGAGAAGTAATTAATATTTTTCATTAGGAAATACTGATACTATTTTGTTGGAAATGATTCTTCATTGAAAAATTTATGGTATACTACCGCTTCATTTATTTTAATCGAATCAATTTTTAATATAACCAAGCTGAAGACAAATAAATCATTATCGATCAAAAATTCTTTTTTCTGCACCCCAAATTATTTTCTTTTCACCAAAACTCACTAAAGCTCATCATCAATATATTTTTTACGTATAATATTATTGAGTGTACTATCAGTATAACCAGAAAGTAAGAACATCCAAAGATATTTTATAAAAATTTAAGCATTATATTGAAAACCGGTTTACAGGTGTAATATGTCTGTTTAGAATCAAATCACCGTAAATGTTTTAAAGTACAGAATTTTTTTTTAAAAATATTTAGTTTGTTTATTAGAAAGAATAAATACCTGGAAATGTTTCTCTCGAGAATGTTATACGAATAGACAAAAGAATATCTAAATGTAATTTTTCTATTTTCAGAGAAACTGAAGCTTGTAATTCTAAGTTAAATGCATTAAGAAATGCTTCAGAATGAGAAAACCAATGTTATACATTCTTATTTAATTTATTCTTGGTAAATTTGTAAAAACTAATTTATCTAGAATTGGTTTGTGATATAAAAGAACTAAATAATGTGCAACCTGTAGAAACAATAGAAAACAATATTCTAGAAGAAATTAAAAAGAGTTGTGAAATTTGATATAAAAGAAATATTTTGATTATGAAAAATATTGTTTTAATAAATTTTAAATGCTGTTCAAAAGTATTGAGATTTGTTTATTAGTTCATAAAGAATTAATCAAGAAAAAAAATGTATCTAAACTAAATAATGATATTTAGCGTTTGCATTTATCTTTGTTCTTTTATAAGAGAAAACATGAATGCATACATATAGAAGTGAGATATTTCACTACTTTCATTCTGAATTGTTGATGTTCATAAATTTCAAGGCAGGAAAGAAACGCTACCACATCAATATAACGTGTAGAAGCTACGTAACTTCATGTCATATAACAATTTTGATTTTTCTCTCATATCATAATAAATAATTTTATCTAATTAATATACATAAAATGACAAATACTTATTTTAATATTTCAAAACATTTTATGAGTCATATTGCAAGTCACTGTGAAAATAAATGTTATTTTTAAATTTTTAATTCAACTGCATATAATTTCGGAACTCTTATTACCCGAATTATTCGTCAATTCAAATATATTTATAGATAAATTAATATCCATTTCCCTTTAAATTTAAAGGTATATTTATATTTCAAAATATTGTTAAATCATAAAATATTTGAATAAGTATCGTATATAAATAAAAATTTGACCTTTTTTTAATTGTTTAAACTACTTCTCTTTACAACAGAATTTCAATTACTTTAAACAGTATGTACGAACTCTTTAAAATTTTATTGCTAATAAAACCATTAGGATAAAAATATCTCTTTACATTCATTTCAACCTGCATTCTAAAGTTTAATATTTATGAAATTAACTCGACATACAATGAAAATATAAATTTTATGAATTGTTAATATATACTCGCAAAATATAATGTACGTTGAATAAAGTAACATCAATTAAAATTCGAGGCTTAGCTGCTAGATGATACTAAAAAATTTTAGCACGATTAAGCTGGTGTATAATCATAATCTTTTTTCTCTTTTTTGTATTAATTCATTTTATATACCTGAGCTATTTGAAAATATATGACTCATTGTGCAAAGTTTAGACTGGAAAAAAGTAAATTTCATTTACTAGGTGATAAACTCAGCAAGCTCATCGTGTAAGAAAATTTACAGTAATTATGATAAGATGGTGGCAGCAAACTATTTCTAGCTTATTATTGCAATAATAAGTTAATGAAAGGTGAGAATCGCGGTTGTTTTAATTTCATAAATCTTTAAGGGGTAACAATGAAAATTGAAAAACATTAACATTATATTAAAGCTAGCCTCAGATTCTTAGGTCCAAGAATTATGATTTTATTTTTCATTTATTTAAAGATCTTAGATATTTCCATCTCCCTGAAATTCAGAATGAAACGTACAAATAACATACCAATTTCAATTTATACATTAGAAATGCTGAAGAATGCAAAATTGTTCTAATACGTTTGAATAATGTTCAGGTAGTAACGAATTAAATAAGTATATACAACTGACTAAGTTGTGTATTAAAGAACCAACCAGATAATATTTATTTCACATTTTGGTATTTTCTTTTAAAAGAAAAATTCAAATTTAATTTAATTAAACTACTTTTTTTTAAATTTGATTCATGTAGCAAAATAGCTATAGCTACAGTAAGTCCCGATAATCCGAACAATATCGGACCGACCCCCTGTTCGGATTACGTAATTGTTCGGATTAGCCGGAGTAACAGCGAAATCACTATTTGAAACGGGTTATACAATTTTTCATACTAAACATTTAATTCCATTTTAATTCGTGAATATTAAATAAAGAACTGTTTTGAATTAAGGTTTATACTGTTTTTAAATTTCCTTAAAATTATAAAAATTCATGATTAGCCAAAATAGTATATATATACACGCAATATTTCCGGATTAAACCTAAACATCAAAAAACGTACATGTTTCAACTAAATGATAACTTTGCATCGTTGTATTTAATTTGCATTTCAATGACCGATTTTTATACAGGGACAAAAGAAAGTCAAAATCAAAATCACATAAATTAAGAGTCAATAAAATATATTGAATATTGAATATTTATATGGCAATAAAAAAATAATTAAAGAAATTTCTAAATTTTGTCTGTTTTTTTCCACAGGGTTTGTCAAAGTAATTATGTTTATTGTTGTTAATTATTTTAATGAAACTTATTTTTAATTAAACACTGCTAGCACACGAAATTCTTCTTATATATAAAGAAATGAATAACAAAAAGAAAAGTATTTCATCGTATACAGGCTTATCCGCATATTTTTCTATATTAATAACCTTTACTTTTGTCATTTTAATTTTAGAATTTGAACCTTACCGAGAAAATTTCTTGGTTTTTTTGTCGTAAAATAGAAGTAAATGTACATTTATATTTACTGCTAGTGTAAGTAAATAATACCATCTTGAATCATATGTACTAAACTTTAAGAATTGCATTACTTCAAACATGCATTCTAAATCCAGACACTCGAAATATTACTGATTTATACCATAATTGTTTTTGATTATAAACCAAAATAGATTCTTATCTATTAATTACATATTTCCATATAGTAATTTTGACTTCCCATTTTCCAAACTGCCTGATTTTTAGACCATAAATGGAGAATTTGCGTCCTGCCGAGAAAAATCCCTCAATCCACCCGTATATTATTGGAATGTAAACAAATGTCATTTTAAACACGACATTCTCTCTAAGAGAGCAGGAAGTGGAAAGTTCATTGCAAGGGCCGAATTTTTAAACTGTTGTTCAGTAACATCTCTTATCTGAAGCTAACAATGACCAATTTGAATACTAAATAAATTTTCAGATTTAAACGGGAGTGATAACTCCTGTCTCACTATCCACTGGATCGCTAGTATATCTGCGACTACTAGTGAAGGACAGATCACGGACAATCTTCGGGTTGTACACCTTTGGATCAGAAACCTTGGGAACGAAAAAGCTTCGTTTGTACTTCAAGCTATATCTCCGCATTTGTTCAGGAGGAATACTTAATCCACAGACTCTTCAAAGTGTTCTTTGATTTCTTTCTTTTCTTCTTCCTCTTCTTCTTCCTCGTCATCTTCTTCCTGAAATGCAAATTTATACTTAAGATAATTAGGACGTTAAGTTGGTGTAAATTTTGCATTTTTTTCTTTTTACTTTGAAAAATAGAGGGCATTTCGCTGCGTCCATGCGTATATTAGTTATGAGAATGTGATAAATAGAAAACTAGGAAATTTGAATTCATAATATTGTAAGTAGGGTCCAGGAAAACTTTCTAAAATATCTGTTTCGTCTTAATATGCATTATATATATATATATATATATATATATATACGTTTGAGAATTTGCACTTAATTATTGTACAAAAATTCAGAAAAATTTAAATATAATTATATATATACTAATTTTTAAATACCCTTAAGTTAATATATATATATATATATATATATATATATATATTTCCAAGGATTATATATTTATTATTATACGCAAACGTTTGAGAATTTTACAATTATTGTACAAAAATTCAGAAAAATTTAAATGATTAATTACAATAGAAATTATATATCTAGTTTTGCATTTATAAATAATCACTGCAGTTCTTAAATTGTTAATCAAGGGGATATAATACAAAGTGAACCTTGAGCATTATTCTAAGCTAATTACGAAAATCGTAAGATGGATGTTTCACGCTACTCATTTAATAGCTTATTGTTAACATTTCAACACTCCTGATTATTTATGTTTATAACTGTTGCTTTAACTTTAAAATAAATAAGAGTATTAATATGCATGAAGTACAAAAGCAGAGCTTCTTTTGTTATAATTCTTAAAACAGAGTTTTATGTAATTCGGACAACCAATTAACTCTTACACTTTTTCTTGTTTGTTTTCAAATTTGCTATTTATAAATTTTGAAACAAATATTTACAAGTTTTAGGGATAACACAGTTTCTGCATATAGGTAAAAGGAAAATTAAATAAAATTTTTAAAAAAATTATTTTTAAATTTGATTACATTCATTATATGGACTGTTACGCCTACAAACACTCTAAAAAATTTTAAAGCTTTAAAGCAGTAAATTCAATGCAAAATGTACCTAAAGCTAAGATAAGGACTCGAAAATAAAAAAAAATGCTATTGACACAGAACTCCTACAGAACTATTTATACTTTAAAATGGAATTTTTTCTTACATTAACAGGTACATAAATATACAGATAATTTAATACAAAAATATTACATCCATTGCTTTTATTTTAAGTGAAAACCATTTAAATTTGGTGTAAAAAAAGATAATTTTTCCTTGTCGTAGACATCCCAGTTACCTTATAGCGCTTACGACAGTTTTGTAGAATGACTAAGAAAATAAATTTAATCACTGGCGTAGCTAGTCCTGAGTAAGCTCTGTATGGAAGATTCCTTGGGGGCCCTTTGTTGGACATTTTAATAACTTACGATTTCTTGTTTACACTTGTCTGGGCTCCTATAGTGTGGGGGCTCCGTATCCTTGATACGACTGATACAACGGTAGCTACGCCCCTGAATTTAGTTGAGTAACACAAACCCCAAACTTCTATTCAATTCTTTCAGTACGTTCCTAATTTTTAGAGTTAGTCCTGAAACAACGATTTAAATGTACAGTAATCTAGAACGATCTAAATATGAAACAGAAGAAGAAAAGACTCTCCATGGAAAGGCGACAGTGATGTATATAATATTTACTACAAGGTGGTTTGATTTTGTCATTTAATCAGCCATCACACAGACTTTTCTAATAATTTTACATGACATTGTTCTATAAAAGCCTTTTTAGACTTAATTTTTGCACACCGATGTACAACGAAATCCAAACTTATAGGTTTGATGACTTAACATTAGTATTTATGGAATCTTGAAAATAGATTGACTTTTTTTTTTTTATTTATTTAGTAATTTTATTTATTACTCGACAACAACATGAGCATCTTTGTATGGTAAAAGGATATTTAAGAGAAATGAGTTGTTTGACTTACTACTATTTCTTCCATATAAATTTTTCGATGTCAATATTTTTACTAACAAGTGAAACCAATTATGTATTTTTTTTTAAAAATCTTTTCATAATTTCCCATTATTCCTTCTTGAACATCATAATGACATCTCAAGCATGAACAACGTCAGCATCTGTAGCATGTTGAGAAAACACAGCTGTGAAACATCTGAAAGAACCTTATTATATAATTTCAGCGCTTAAAGATGCTGGAACCATGTGCAATTTACCTGATGCATTGATTGAGGATAATATTTTCTGATTTAAGTTGTTTGAGCCCTGTAGAAAAATAGTTAAACCCCCTATATTTTACTATATTAAAAAATTGGAAATACTAACAATAAATTGATAGGAAAGAAAAGTTTTTATTCCAGTATAAATTTTCACTAGATAAAAGCTTACTGCGATGACAATACTTTTATAGAAAGTGAAATGATCTATGTTGTTTTTTTAAAATATAATACTTCTAATTTAAGGACATTCTTGACAGTAAATATTCCTCTTTTTCAAAGTATATGAAAAAGAATGCAAAGTTAACAATTATAGAGGAGAACTTAAATAAATTAAAACAATAATTTATAAAAAAGCTAAATCAAATTATTTTTAGTTGGTAAATCTGAATTATATATTTCAGGAAGTTAAAGTATCATAATTTATAACTAAAAAGAAAATTAATTTTAAAAAACTGGTATTAAATCATTTAAAAATAAAACAAGTAATAAGCGTTTGACTGAGAAAATGAAAGTTTCTTAATGATTTAAAACAAAACTACTCGGTATTTTAATCCTCTCTGTTTTGGTTATATTTAGATTAACTTACTAGTTACTTTTTTATGGGATTCTCTTTTCATTCGATACATTACATTCAAATAAGAAGCCATACATTTTTAGATTGTTTCATACGGAGTTCTTTTAAAAATGCTCCATTAAAATTTAAGTTAAACTTGTAAATTTAGCTTACGTGCTGGCATATGTGCTTAAAAGAGTTATAAATTTCTAGTAATATTTACTTTACTTTAACTACTTTATTAATTACTTTAGAGCATTTTAATCTATTCTTAACTATCTCCCCCCTCCCACACACACATTCTAAATTTTTTTTAAAAAAGTTCGACTTAAAATCTATAAGACTAGTTTGCAATATGCCAGATTTGTGATCTTTAGTAAACTTCTAATAAACATAATGTAATATTCTTTTATGTGAAAAAATACCTCACTACATTAATCTTACATTCAATTTGAAACAAACTAAACTGAAGTGAACGTGATTTGCGAAGACAAATCTATCATTCATTTGTACTAGGCTTTCGAATTTCTTAGCTAATCTTACATGCTAAAAATACAATCAAAGAAAAACGTAAGTCTCATATATGTGTTACAGAGTATGCGGTAAATTAAAATTAGATGATAAGTTTTGTGTGTTTCTTGTATTTACTGAAGTAATTTAAGTCATGAACTCCTTTACATGCTAAAAGTTTGTATTAACTAAATAAAGTTTAAGTTAAAAATAAAAGTAACTAAATCATTACACATTTAGAATTTTGAATAGTAAATAAATTATCCAAAACAGTTATTATTCAGACTGAGATAGGCTATATTTTCTTACATCTTTTCTTTCTTTTACATTAAAAAAATCGTCATAAAAATATTCAAAGTTTTTTACAATTTTTCAGAGTTTCACTCAACAATAGTTAATAAGCAATAATATTTTAGTCTCACGGGATAAGAGTCAAAATAAATTTTCACTTATTTTGTAAGAAAATTATGACTCGATATGAACTTTTTTATTGACAGCATTTAGAACTTTTATTGTCTTGTACCTAAAAGCATACATACAGGGTGTCCCAAAAATGCGCCCAAACTTTGCGCTAACAGATTCCTTGTTGGAAGTACAAAAAAATGCCCAAAGAACTGTACCAGAACGAGATAATTTACGAGAAAAATATGAAATACAAAGTGTACCTCTGCAAGAATAAAATAAATGTATAGGTATCGGACCGTGGGCTTTTCACGGGTTCAAATTTAACAGTTTTTCGAGAGCTGAAACGTCCTCCCGTGGTGTGGTGTGGTAGTTAGGGAGAGGGGGTGCCAGCTCAGGTGTCTTCCACGTCACTTGACCATGGTTGATTACGTGGTCCGTCGCCAAAAGCCCTCGTGTAGCTGAACAGTACGACGTTAATATTCAATCAATCAATCAAGCAAGGAATAAATGCAGTATTATGCGATTCATCAAATTTAACATTTTCAAAAGGCAGGTGTTCAAAGTGTCAGCCGTATATATAGTAGAAAAATGAGTACATACGTCGCAGAAGCGCGGTGTCAACCACATTACAAGCAGCACACAGGTTAGCAACTAGTCCATTTGTACTATCCCAACGACTCAATACACCAATACCTTGATATTGCTCTACATGAGAAAATTCAACGGTAGGAGATCTGGCGACCACGACAGCCACAGAACAGTACCTCTCCCCCTCATCCGATCAAGAGGCCGAGGTGTGTCACATTCAGTTAATTATATACAACAGCACAGAAATTCGTCGTTGCCCCATCATGAATCATCATGCACTGTATTTTGCAAGTAAACTGGATCGTACATGTAGAAGACTTTGGGCATCGCTTATGTGCTCCCAAAGGGGAATCTGGCTGTGTAGAGTTTGGGTTCTATTTTTCGGATACCTTGTACAAATTTTTACAACCCTCAATTGACTATCAAGTAATGTACCAGAACTAAATTTTAGTAAATGCTGTTATTGTAAAAGAGAAATTAAAGAACAGAAATAAAAATCGTGTGCAAAATTATATCTTATTGAGGTTAATTAATTAATTAACATAATAATTTTTTACTGTCTGTAATGAGAATGTCACAACTTCTTAAATATAAATGAGTTATAACGAAACGCAAATCGAATCTTACTCCATATATATATATTTATATATATATATATATATATATATATATATATATATATATATATATATATATATATATATATTTGTCTTTCGATAGCGTATTTCGAATAACGAACCACAATTTCAGAGATCAAAAACGTCGACTCAATGAAATTCTCCAATGCTATAATGTTATAAATCAATTTAAAGCATAATTCATGTAAAAATTGCTTAAGGTCAAAATCGGATCCATTTAATAAACATAGTCATTATAAAAATAAATCTGTTTATTTTAATTTCAAACCAAGAATAAATTTACAATTTCATTTTCTAAAAAAAGTTTGTTTTACGGTGTAATATTATTAAGGTAGAAATAATGATATAAAAGAACGAGATAGAAATCTTATTATTCCCGTTTGTGTCTTTTAGTCAGTTTTTGGAATTTATGAGAAAAATGATTATTGTTACTTTTTGCATTGCATTGAAACTTAGTGATACACAATTTTGTTTTATAATTAAAAGACATTACTAGAAGAATTTATCACAAAAATCATGAAATTTTATTTTTAAAGAAGTTAAGATAGATCAAGGTTGTTGTTTTTTTCCTATTCATCATATAAACCATTTTACTTCCTCTCATAAACAGCACAAGTATGCTTTTAAATTTCCTTTGCTAATTAGTTTTAAGAAAGATTCTTTCATCTTTTGAAAGATTAAATATTTTAATATAAAAATTATTGTTATTAGTTATCTAAACACATATACATAAAAATTAAAATAATCCTACAACTACTCTTATGTTTATTTAAATACATAAAAACAATAATTTGCTTCTGGTTCAATTCAGAAGAGAAAAAAAGAAAAATAGCAGTTATCCTCGTAAAAACACTTTTAGAATGTCGCAATAATTATGCATCGACAATGTGAATAAATGATGTATATATATATATATATATATTATTATTTTTATATATATATATATTATTTAAAACCTAAAAGTGCACTTTGTTTGCACCTTTAAATTAATGGATGGTATCTCATAAAAGTTTTATTATATCCCAGAAAGCGAAAAGAAAAATCTTCATTTCCATACGATAAAAAAAAATGAAGGTACATAATTTGCTGAGGTTCTGTGTGTGTGTAAATTCCAATGAACTTACTTTATTTTTTTAAAAAACCTCATAAATTTTTATTATTCATATCAGAAAAATAACATGCTGTTCTTAAAGAAATTACCCACTCCTACAGGACGTCATTCTGTTTCAAAGGAGTTTGAAACTCTTTTGTTTAACGCACTATTTAACTTTTTAATACCTTTTTAATTTAAGACTTTTAATTTAAGCATTTCAAATATTAAATTCCTCAAAAATTGCTTTGCAAATTCCAGTACATATATATATACACACACACACACACACACACATATATATATATATATATATATATATATATATATATATATATATATATATGGATATTCAAAAATTCCTTCTGGGTTTTCAAAGCACTACAATGAAATAAATTAAGACGAAATACAGCAAAAAAGAATATTTTTTTTAAAAAAAATCGTTTTATATGCATGGTTTAAATATGTTCCATGTATGAAACCTTAGTTACACAATATACATTAAATACGATTTTCCAATTTGTGCCTCACTCTACTTAAAACAGTACTATCAATGGTGTTGACAGCACGTGTTATTCTTTGATACAGTTCAACTACATTACGCGCCAAAGAAGGCATCAAAAATTCGTTTTATGCAAAAGATCAAGTTTCGGATAACACCGAAAGGATAACACGTCCTGTGAATAACGTCAATAGTCCCATGTTGAGTACAACGTGGCAGGAACTTTACTATCGCATTGATGTATGCCGTGTAATCAAGGTTTCACACGTTGGACATCTGTAATAATACTTGAATTGCTTTTGAACTAATTCAAATATTTTTTTTATTGTAGAACTCATTTTAGTTTTTTTTTTTACTACAGAACATCGAAGCTGAGTGGGGAATTAGGAATAATCATATATATATATATATATATATATATATATATATATATATATATATATATATATATACTAACTGGTAGGTATATCCGTTCTTCGCACGGGTGTACTGAAAAATAAAACAACACAAATTGAAAAATAGAGAAGTTCTTATCGAGTTTACTTCTTGTGAATTGCAAATTAAACAAAAAAAAAAAAAGATTTTGCATATTTCAGCTGAACAAAAAAAAAACAAAAAAAAACACCTTGTTAAATTTTAAGTCTGTAGATCTAATAGTTGATAAAAAAAGGGGTTTTTTTTATTTATAACTAACTCCCCGTAAATCTCTTGGGGTTGACTTTTGAAAATACCTTCTTAAGCTGATCTCTGCTAAGCAAAACTAACACATTGTTAAAATTTTTGTGTAATGAATGCTTAAAATAGTGTAAATAATTTATATCAAAAGTGTAATACATTAATTTTACTTTCTGTTGTATTTATTTTATGTTAAAATTGTAATATTCGCAAACAACGCGGTTTTTTAAGTTATGATTGAAAATCAATGAAATGCATAGCGAAATGTTGACGATAGAGTCAAGTTGGCAAATGTCTGGTTACTTTCATAGCTCGAGCTTTATAAGAGCTTTGAAAGACCCGCCTTATAGGGATGCGATGCACTTTAACCCTTTATCTACCGCATTATGATTTACTGCAGTTTTTCTCATGCAGTATTTTTTTGGATCACTACATTGAAAATTAAGGGATATACATAAAAAAAATACTCAAATTTGAGAAATTTAACCAGTTTGGTTTAAAACAACCTCTCCCTTTAAAACTTCGTTTTATTCTGAAATAAAATCACACGAATAAATTAGAATCTAGCGCCTTGCGTAGACAAAACAAAAAATTTTCTTCATAAATAAAAGATAGATAATGCTGCCGTGGGATATTTTGCAGCGCATTCAGTAATTGCTTGCAGATGGTAGAATTTTTTCCTACTTACTTGACAAATATCGTTATATTTTTGAACCTTCACACAACATCTTTAAGTTATAGCCTATGTGTTGATCGGATGTATAAGCTATATTACTGTCAAGTTTCATTAAACTCCTTTCCGTTGGTTTTGCGTGAAGGACGACCAAACATCCAAACAAACTTTCATATTTATAATATATTTATAATATATATATATATATATATAAATATATAAAGAAAGGAAGAGAAAGAAGTTCTCATTGTAATTTATTAACCTGAGTGGCTCTTAATGTATCTTGTAAGAGTCTAGTTTACTTTTATTATAAAATCTTCAGGAACACTTCTTCATGTATATACAAAGAGTTAACATCAAAATTGTAATTTTAACTTCGTAACTATAAATACTCCCTCCTACCTCATTTGTTGATTGCGACATTTAGAATTGAATTGCTGGGGATTAAAGTTGCAGCACTATGAACGAGGGATGGTACAAACATCAGATTCGCATGAAAGGAAAAGGGTATATAGATAATCAACCTTTTAAAATTCAATACAACGGGAAGAAGCGAGAAATGGCACCGCAAATTCTTGATGAAAATAAAGTTACGTAATGGGTTTTTCGTTCGGTATTCACGTTTTAAAGTTAGTTGTTTGTGAAAAAGAGCGTGTTAAGCTTTGTATAAGGAGGAGAAATGAGACAATCGGCACGTGTCGGAATTCAATAATACAAGGATCCGATGCTGTCGAGAATTCACTTTATCGTACAGCGTTATTGCTACTGGAATTGGTTGGACTACAACGACTGACATGCGAATATCAAGTCAATGGGTTGTCAATGTGATATAGACCGCCATCCTGGATCACAGCAACCTCCCACCAGTAATGAATGAAAGCAAGTGTTATCATGTCAGCTTTTCAGGATCGTACAGTCACATCACAGATTTTGAGTCAGGAAGTAGGTTTGTTAACAGTGCGACAAGTATTTGCATGTACAGATAGACAGCATCTGGAGCAACACAAACATACATGGGAACCAACTATTATTCTTTTGATACTGCAGCACAGAGGAGTGGGGTAACAATAGTGCGCACAAAGACAAAATTGTATACAGAAGTGGGACCACGTCGTTTATCAGACGAACGTGCAGAATCATGACGGAAGTTTCTATGTCTGGTGTAAACACATAGAGAATGCACTGGACTTGCTTGCATTCGATATCATCATACAGGTCACACCTGGTGTGATGGTATTGTCAATCATTGGTTACATGAGCACCTATCTTGTTCGAAATGTCATAACCTGAACAAAAAGTTCTTCAGATATTAATGTCAGTGGCTGGGCTCGGTGCTTAAGGTCTTGGAGGAGTCAATTTTCAACAATATAATGCAATACTGCATTTAGCCCACCCTGTCCTGGCCTACATCGATGCAGGCGGTGTTGGTTGTTGTCTAGGCCAGCAAATGTTCTCCAGGTTTCTCAGCCACTGAAAGCATTTAGATATGAGTTAGGGAAAGATTGGATTGCCATCACTCTAAAGTCACTATGAATGATGAAGTGTGGCATAGTATGGAAGCATCATGATCATTTACACAGCATGGAATTACCCACCGGTATTTGTCATCCAAACCCAGTTCGACTTGATGCCAAACAGAATTAGAGTTGCCTTGGCTACCACTGCCAGCAACTTTGTATGCCAATTTTAGACCCTGTATATATATAGTCCCAAAAATTGCATACAAATTTATAATAATTTTTTCCAACCATGCTATATTCGTACAATAAGTAAAGTTTTGTTATTTGCTTCCATTCCTTGAGTCGCAATTTTTATGTGCAGCAATGTACTTTTCTGTCAGAAGCAAATAACGAAGCATTTTCGGCATATTGTTAATAGAATTAACTTTTTTAAATAAGGTTTATCTTTAGTTAATATGATTTTACTATAAATAATTTTTAAATATGAAACATTTTTTAATGATTTAACTTTGGAAATACATCTATCACGTTTTTAGAATTCAAAGATAATTTTTTTGATGAAAATCCAAACCTAGGAAAACGGAATGTAACTCTAAATAGGGATATATAGCACAATGCAGAACTTCAGTCAGATTTGATTACAGTTTGTCAGAAAAGTTAAGTATTATTGAAAAATTTTAGTTAATGCGGTAGTTCAGATTATATCCTTATTTTAATATTTAAAAAATCATTAAAATTCAGAAACCTATCATATTAAGAATTGGCGTAAGATAAAGTTTTATTCTATTTTCTTTTGGTCAAATGAAACATTTTAGCGAAATTTGATTCCATAAAATTCATTCATTATCATGCTAAATTTTTTTTTATATTTTTCAACTACCATTTGTTATGCTTTCCACGCAAACCAATTAAGCTTATCTGAAATTTATGATTAAAAACTTTCTTTTTTACAAATTTATAAACCTATAGAGATTGACACTTAAAACTTGTTAAAGGGCTGCTCTATTTTGCTGTAATTACTTATATAATTTTTAATGCAGAAAATGATATATTATTATATATTTCATATGCAAGTACAATCTTTTAAAAAAGAAAAACAGAGACTAAGTTTCTATTTTATACCGCATAAGAAAAGATCTTGAGATGAATTTTTTCATTAAACAATGTAATCTTAAGCCAGTGTTTCTCAAACTTTCACTATTGGCGACCCAATTTTCAATCATAATTTTTATCATTCCCCCTTATACAATAATAATGCGCTTTGACGCTAAAGCTACCAAGAGATCTTCATTATAAACCGTGCAAATTAACAAGAAATGTATTCAATTTTGTATTTGTTACTTTTAAGTGATAAATATTTTAAAAACAAATTACTTTTTCTTTCATCATCCATTTCTAAAAGTTTGTGTCATTCGAAAAATAGTCTAATATATGTTGCTGTCTATCATATACGTAACAATTAGCATTCTCGCGAACGTCTGTGTGAGTCTGGGCAACCCCTTCCAACTTCTGCGCAAAACTTGTAATTGTAAATGTTGGTATTTTTTACCTTTGCAGACCTAGCTCATTCCCCAGAAGCTGGTATTACTTATTAGTGCTGTACCGTAAAATAGGCGATACCACAATCGCCGCAAGTATATTATACTACCAGTTTCCTCCGCAGAGAGAGGTAGGCGTCTGAGCTCTGACGTTGCGAAATGGAACATAGGAATTTTTTTTAAGAATTTTTCAGCCAAGTCAAAAACGGGCACTTCAAGGCATTTTTTATAAGCCGCATAATCATGAAACATAGCCAATTTCGAGTTTCTGCATCATGAAAGTCCACCGACATGAGCCGGAATCGAACCTGCAATCTTAGGTGCAGATGGTTAACGATAAACCATCTACGCCACCCAGTCGGCACTAGCTGAATTGCAAGGAGAGTAAAACCAAGAGCACGGCAATGAATACAATAATGTAAAATGATTTTTTTTTAAATGAATGATCATATTATAAATAGATTTAAGGTATTCGTCTACCCTAAAATCATTTTTTCCACAATTTACAAATTTTGTTTTTTTGTATGATTTTATTTTATAAAGGTGTTTTTTTAGAGGTATATAACTTTAAATTGCAATAAAACAACGATGTATTATTCGATTGACATGAATTTTTTTTATTCGAAAGATGATCTTGTGGCAGTACATTTTAAATATGATTTCTTTCATATGACTGCCACGGCTGGCTCGGATGTAGTCCAATCTGGACGTCCAATTTTCGATGACTTTTTCCAACATTTGTGGCCGTATATCGGCAATAACACGGCGAATTTTGTCTTCTAAATGGTCAAGCGTTTGTGGCTTATCCGCATAGACCAATGACTTTACATAGCCCCACAGAAAATAGTCTATCGGTGTTAAATCACAAGATTGGGAGGCCAATTCACAGGTCCAAAACGTGAAAATAGGCGGTCGCCAAACGTGTCTTTCAATAAATCGATTGTGGCACGAGCTGTGTGACATGCTGCGCCGTCTTGTTGGAACCACAGCTCCTGGACATCATGATTGTTCAATTCAGGAATGAAAAAGTTAGTAATCATGGCTCTATACCGATCACCATTGACTGTAACTGTGGCTATCATCGTTTTTGAAGAAGTACGGACCAATGATTCCACCAGCCCATAAAGCGCACCAAACAGTCAGTTTTTCTGGTTGTAACGGTGTTTCGACATACACTTGAGGATTAGCTTCACTCCAAATGCGGCAGTTTTGTTTGTTGACGTAGCCATTCAACCAGAAGTGCGCTTCATCGCTAAACAAAGTTCACTTATGAAAATCGGGAACAACGGCAATCTCGTTTTGGGCCCATTCGACGAATCTACGCCTTGCTTGATGATCGTTTTGATGAATTGCCAAACCAATCTGAGAATAAATCACTTGACAGCTGTTAAATCAGTCGCCAACTTGGAAAGTAATAACTTCTTATCTTCTATACCTGGAACAAAAATGTAAAATGATTTTTTTCAAAGGAATGATCATATTATAAATAGATTTAAGGTATTCAACTGCCCTAAAATCATCTTTTTTTTTTCAAAAATTTACAAATTTTCTTTTTTTATGATTTTATTTTATAGGTCATCATATTAGCTTAATAAAAATGCCAAGTATTTTACTTTCCCTTCACTAGAACAAAAACTTTAAGTGTTTTAGTAAAAGCAGATGTTATAAATTTACACAAGATGTTAAAATTTAAAAATGCGTCTTAATCGAGATGTGTTTTTTTTTCCAAAAGCTCAAGCCTGGACAGCGATTGCTCAAACAATTTGCTGAAATTTTTTGTGTATGTTTTGTATAAAAGTAGAAGTGTTTTGACACTTTCAGATTTATCATTCAGTTTTATTTCAAAATTTACAGTCTTTTATGTGAATATAATCCCTTTTCTTAAGCAATTTCGTATAATCACTAAGAGAAAGTGCTCTAGTTTTTGTAAAAATTAAAATATATCTTATATTCCGAAGGTCATTCCAAACATGAATAACAAAGTAACACATCCAAATTGAAATATTGAGAATTTGTTGATACAATTTTTGTACAGAACGGGCCCGCTTATGTAATTTTTTGTACATTTTCGCCAGCTTTTTCCCATTTTAAGAAGAATAATTTTTTTTTTTCTGTTTTCAACTCTAGGATTTTTTCCTTAAAATATAAATAAATTTAAACATCACAAAAAAAATCCCCATATATATATATATATATATATATATATATATATATATATATATATATATATATATATATATCTCCATTTTTTCAAAAAAAAGTTGTCACAAGTAGTCGTATACCTTAAACGAACTGTAATTGTAATACTCACCGAATTAACATTTATTGTTAATGTTAAATAATGAAAAACAAAGTAAAATTCCGATGAAGAATAATTGAGTTTTTTTTTTTTTAATATTTAAAGCGAGAAGACTTCAAAATGTTTTAACCTGGGACAGACGCACACTCGATCCTAATGTTAATAGTCGTGTGGGTGATCATGTGGGTCCTTAAGTGACGGAGTCACCCAAAGATTTTTTTACAATTATTTTTATTGTACACGATAAAAATCACAATTCCAGTGAATAATTTAACTAACAGAAGGTATACTTACCTACTTTCTACCTTTTTTTTTCATTTTTTTCTTTGATAATTTGAAAAAAAAATTCAGTAGAACCGATCTAAATTGTTCTAAGGAACGCGACCTTAATAAAGGACACAAATAGCAGACACTTTTCACTTACATTACAGGAGTGATTTTTGCAAGCAAAACACTGTCATATTTTGTTCAAATTTTTGTAGTTTGACTCTGTACCCGGTGCGACCGCTCCCGGTTTAAATATGTAAACAATGTAAAACTATAAATGTTAGTTCTGAAAAGGAATAATATATAAAACGTTTTTTTCATCACGCTTCATATGCTTCAGAATACTCATAAAAATAAATCTTGACCAAAATAATCCTTCAAAGTGTTTTCTATGCTTTTTTGAAAGTCATATAACTCTTTCGTATTGGAAAAATCGCTTTATCTTCAACTTCCCTGAATGAAAAATAAAGACATAAAAAAGGAACGAACTAATCATACCAGTAAGTTCGAAGGTCAAACACAGATGAATTTTTATATTCCTAGAATTTTTCTATGGGTCTGTGGGTGTTGTCTTTTCTCTGAAATAGTATTATAGGTTTTTTTTTTAAAAAGAAAATTTAATAAAAAAAAATGTCTCATCGTAGGATTACAGTAAATCAAACAAAATATTGTTTTTTTTTATTTAGTTATAGGATCAGATAGCTAATGAATATATCAAATTGAAAGCTTTTTATGTTTTGATGAAATATATCGCCAGATGATACAATAAATTATATCATTGTAAATGCGTATTTTTTTATGACAGAAAGTATCTTTTTACTTCATTCCAGTAATTTTTTAAACCTTTAATTTTTTATATGCTCACCCCCTTGTAGGGTTATCATGCCCACCCCAGGAGGACGTGCCCCACAGTTTGAGAAACGCTGTCTTAAGCTATTAACATTTTAGAAGCGAGATGTGTGACTCACTGTATTACTCGTATCTGAGGTATGCGCAATTACTTGTTTATGTTACTCCATATATGGCAACAACAATAATTTGAGTTAAAAAGCTAAAGAAGGATAAAAAAATAAATAAATGAATAAAAAGTTTAAGCCATCTTAATGATATTTTTATTTAAGTCTGTAGATAAAATTTGTGTTGAGTTCATTAAATTAAAAATAGAAAATTTTATTAGTAGTATAAAAAGGAAATAAGCACTATATATATAAAAAAATATTTCAATATATCGTACTTTTAATTTATTCTTGAGTTTAAAAATTATCTTTGTTGAAAACCAAATATATTATAAAAGGGTTTACATAACACATGAAAATTCCAAAACTAAGGTCTGAAATGCTACACTTATAAACTTTAAAACTGATTTGGTTTTATGGACACGTATAATTCTCATTTTTTTTTCTCCTCAAGTACACTAGAGTGATAATGATGTAAATATAATGCAGTAAGAAATTATAAGAATCGTTTTAATTGTGTTCAGAAGTAATTCAAACATATCTTCAATATATTGATCCTTTGAAAATGTAAAAAAAAAAATTACAATTTGCTGTTTTTTATCTTGTGGCAGGAGAAGTGAATTTCACACGCACATTGCCTTCGTTTAATATTCTTTTTTCACCTAAAATAGTAAACGACGATCATTTCAATACAATTTCATATAATAGCATTCAATTCAAAGGGCCTTAAGCTCACTCACCTTGTTGTCTGCACAATATTTAGCGTTTAATTCTCCCCTAAATTTCAACCCAAAATCCTGAAATGCCATTGACAGGCGGAATATAAGTCGAAATCACATTTCCAGGTGTGGATAATTGATCGTTTATCAATTCTTCTGTGAAATTAGGAATATATTACACACAGATTGTTTTCCGTAAACGCATTCAAAACTAGCTTGAAAGTGGAGAAATCAGATCACAGATAATAATTCGCTAAAAATAAAGACTAAAAGAAAATCTAATTTTAATATAACAGTTGGATTTTTCTCTCTCTTACGCATTTAAAAATGCTCATTTCAGTAGATAGCTTTCTAACTGTTTGTGGGGGAGGAGTAGAGTCATCTTATTCCTACTCCTAAAACGTATTCTTTGAAAATGTGTCGTATACATATATTCCTCTCTTACTTCTATCATATACAAATGCGAAGATCTTGGTACATATCAGCAGTTTTGTTGTAAAACTTTTGAACCATCAAATTGACTGATATGTATCAAAAATTTCAGAAAGCGTAATAATTGTATTATTTTTTAAATGTTAGCTAGAAATTATACTTTTTTTATTATATATATATATATATATATATATATATATATACCTTCCTTCTTTTTAGTTATCTTAGGTATATAACTATATGATTAATTTTATATTTTTGTTTATGTATATGTATATGTGTGTATAAATTTATATATGTTATGTATATGGTTATATATTGAAAAAAATTCTTATATTGGATTATATATATATACTGCTGGACAATTGCTAAGGACGGATCAGAAATTGCTATGTAGCATAACATTAAGCGAGACATGAGGCCTAGTAGGATAAAATATAGTTGCCACACTTTTCAGACATTAGAATAAAGAATGTTTATTGATCTGGAAAGTACAAAAGCTGTGAAACATCTGAAAGAAAAAAAATGTTCATTTCATCTGCGTACGGAGAAATGGAACAATGCATCTAAAAGTCAGCAGGCAACTTAAAGAAAGGTATCAGTACGGGATATGTTCACCGTGGAGTGTGATGGAACATTCCACACGTCGTACCATACTTTTCACAACATTATCCAGCAGCTGTTGAGGCAATTTATCCCATTCCTCTGTGAGTGCACGGATGAGGGTGTTCTTGTTTGTCGGAGGATAGTTTCGACCAGCAACTTGCCTCCCCAAAACATCCCACACATTTTCAATGGGGTTTAGATCTGGAGAAGGCGCTGGCGATACGAGACGTTGAATACCCTCGCTGTCTAGACAATCCTGAACAGCGAGTGTTCGATGACCCGTTGCGTTGTCGTCCATAAAAACAAATTTATCACCCACAGCACCACGGAAAAGACGAACATGAGGAAGTAGAACTTCATCAATGTATCGTTGGCCCGTCATAGTCCCATTCGCAACCACATGTAGGAGCGTGCGGCCATTGATCATGATGCCGGCCCACACCATGATACTGCATGTCGGATATCGGTCCTTTTCCTGGATATTTTCTGGACGATAAGCAGTACCACTCTCGCGCCAGATCAGTTGGTGTCTACAATCCGATGACAGACTGAACCTACTCTCATCTGAGAATAGTACGCATGCTCAGTCCTGTACTGTCCAATTATGATGCTTACGACACCATTGAAAACGGGCAGTACGGTGCTGTCTGGTCAATGGGACACAAACAACAGTTCTGCGGGCGTATAGTCCTCCTCCCCTCAAACGTCTGGCAACAGTTTTTCGGGAGATCTGCTTTCCTGCGGCAGCAAGAAATTGATTTGCTACCTGCTGAGCTCTGGTGCGCTTGTTCCTTTTAGCTGATAGGACGATATATCTGTCTTCTGCAGGCATCGTACTTCTAACACGACCTCCCCCGTGCTGTCCACTACACATTCCAGTAGTTTTAAATGACTTCCACAGCCATGAAACAACGCTGTGAGCGATGTCGAACTCCCTGGCAACATCTGTTATTTTTCGCCATTCTTCGATCTTTCCAAAAATTCGGCCACGCATAAAATCATCTATGTGATGTCGGGAAGACATGCCAAAAATTTTAAGTTCGTCTATTAAATCTTTCCTGTAAAACTTTGACTTGAAACAACAACTGTCCACGCGCGTCAAACCCTTTAAAGCTCTTATGAACGCTATCACGTGATGAACAGACGTGGGAAAAAAATTTGCATACTCATACTTACTAAAATCCCGCACTTATTCTAATTTTCTACATTTTGCTTCCTTTCATTTTGTGGTTGCTATGGATGATAGTGTTATCCAACAATAGCGATTGTCCAGCAGTATATATATATATAATATATATTATATATAATATATATTATATATAATATATATTATATATATTAATATATATTAATATTTTATATATATTATATATATTTTATATATATTATATATATATTAATATTATATATATATGTTATATATATATTATATATATATATATTATATATATATATTATATATATATATTAATATTATATATATATATTAATATTATATATATATATATATTATATATATATATTATATATATGTTATATATATTATATATATTAATATTATATATATATGTTTTATATATATATATGACAGGCCCCAGGCCTTTTGGTTAAATGAAGAGGGCATCATCTTCACAATATTCCTTTATTACGCTTTCATCATATATAATCTAACATGGCGGACCTTTTGCCGCGCAACCGGATGTTACCAAATACAACATCGCAGCGAGGAGACACCAGCCAAGTCCTTTCTTAGTATGCGTTCGCCTTCGTCACGTTTAGACGTTTAGACTTCAAAGAGAGGGCTGTGAAGTGGTCCCTTCACTCTGCCTCTTATCTTGCACTGAGGTTCAATTGCGATGTGGACGTTGTTCGGTGGATAGGAGGTGTGGCTTCGGAGGCAAGAACCAATGGGGTGGTGGCTGCGATTTCGGCGGTTGCATTGCTATTGGTTTGTGAGCTGTGGACTTTAAGATTGACTGACCCAGTAAGGAAAAATAGTGCTATTGAATTTAAGTTGAAGAAACAGGCTGATATAATTTAAAATATTGATATTAAAAAAAAGAAGAGATGTGAAAAATTTGTAATAGGAGTAAATTTGATTTAGAGAGAAATATAATTTAATCCGAATGATCCATCATAGCTGTTAGAATAAGAAATGTTTGTTCTTTCATATCTTCAGTTGCTTTGAGTGCTGGAAGAATTTGAATTAATTTTGGAAATTGTTTAACGATGTTAGCTATTATTTTGAAAAGTTCCATTATATTTTGGGTTTCATTCACATTATTTTCCGTATTTTTATGAGATTGGGAGGTGCTTTGACTTTCCTGGGAATTACTTTCAGTTTGGGGAGGATTACTGGGTGGGGTATTTCCTGAAAGGACGTTTGCGAAGGACAAGCCCTCAACAACTTTACTGTTATTAAAATTAGTATTCTGTTTATTTCTATTTAGAATTGGGGTTCCATTTCTGGGTTTAGGGAATTTTGGGCATTTAGTATAGCAGGCAGAGTGCCCGTATTGTAGACAATTAATGCAATAGGGATTTTCTAGTCGGGAAGTTATGTCACATTCTTTAGTGGTATGTTCTTTTCCACATTTGAGGCAACGGGGTTTCATAAAGCAGTTTGCTGAAGTGTGAAAAAAGTTGTTACATTTGTAACATTGGGTAACTCCATTTATTGAGTAGCCTTCTACTCTGACTTGTAAGTATCCTAAGTGGGTGAGGTCAAAAATGGTAGAGCTTTTGTCATTCTAGCTTGGTGCGTTTGGAAATTAATTGACTACAACTAATAATAGTGTAGCCAAGAGCTTCTAAATCAATTTGAATGTCTTCCGGCAAAGTAATGCGCGGGAGACCTTTTAAGACTACTTTAAGTGGTTTATTTAATTTAGCCTGAGTTACATAAAATTGGTAGTTTTTATCTAATTCTAGGAATTTGGTAAGATTTCCTTTTTCTTCTTCCGTTTTCGGAAAAAGTTTGATGTAATCTCCTGCTGTTTTGATGGAGATATTAGGGAAGTTTTCACTAATTTTCTTTAATTGGTCTCTATAGTTTTTATCGGTTTTCAGGGTAATAGGGTAAGGGGGCTTGATTATGGGAGAGACATTTTCTTGAATAGAATCAATCTTAGGATCAGGTTCCTGTTCTAAGTTTTCGAAATTATTTTGAGTTGGAATGGGTTCAAGTACTGGCGTTGGGGTGGTAGGTCTAGCGGATTTAGTGGGAAAGGCAAAGCCCTCCAAATCTTGCTTTTTATTTTTGCGTTTTCTAGGTTTCTTTTTATCATTAGGTTTTGAGTTATCTAGGGTTGGTTCAATTTCCTTTGAGATGATAGTATGGTCAGTACAGTCTGGGTCAAGACATGGGGGTATAGTCCGAAGCTCACTTACCATCCTATTCCTGATCTCCTTGATCGTGTCGACGTTCTTCACAAATGCTTCATCATGTTTAAGAGAGCAGTACGATGATTTATCTTGCATTATGTTCTGATGGATAGCAATGTTCTTGTCCATTGTTTCAATGGCCTCAATTCCTCTTCTACGCCTTTCGCAATTTGAGAGGGTAGAATTTGGGGTAGAGTTTCCTGAGAGCGAGGAAATAGAAGACCTCGACTTGTAGGGTGTTCCTGAGACTGAGTCCATATCCGTATCCGAGTCGGTCATTTTCCTTAAAGATCGTAAAAAATTTCAGTCGTCAAATCTATCTTAGCATTAGAGGCAACCCCCTTGATATAAAAGCCCTAAAAAGGGCTACAAAGGACTTTACGTGCTCTCTCTGACTAGTGGTGATCGTGAAAAAATTGGGAGCTCAGACTCGTACGTCTGAACTGCTCGGTGTCTCGATCTTAATCCAGTTCTGAATCGATCTCCTAAAACAATAAATAATCGTTCGCCTTCGTCAGCGCTCGTTGCTCCTTTTAACAGGCTTGTTTACTCATAAATCCTTACGCGATGGTAAAGAGTTCGCTCTATTTTCATTTATTACTTCCTTAATTTTGAACCTAAACTTTTCAAACCTGACAAATTTCCCCCCCTCCGCTGAAGTCTGGCACAGCCAGATTGGCCAATTCTGACTGGCAAGTCCCCAGGGAAAAAAATTATATTTCAATGATATCAAATTCCCCAAATGAAATAAAAATCTAGAAGATATACTAATTGTGTAAAAGAGTGGGCTGGTGAATCCTAACATGTACAAAAAAATAGCAATAATAAATAGCAAAGTATCAAAAATTTGGTATAAAACTTTGTGTTACATAGAATTGTTTTCTGAAAATATCACACATCTAATACTTCCACTATGACTATAATAATAATGAGGTTAATAAAAAACAACATAAGATAAAGATAATTCACATTAGACATTCAAAAATATAGTAGCGCTAAACAACATAACATAAGATCAAATGAAATTCTTACTAAATGTGCATCAATAGTAAACAATGTTAATAAAGTGATAAATGTTGAAAAGTTACAAGTACTTCAAAATGGTATTGAATGTTGGAATAATGAGTACATAAATACATAGAAGAATAGGTATAGAGTAAATAACATGATTTTAGGAATAATGGTAAAGTAAATACATAAAAAGAATAGATATAAAATCAGTAACAGCAAAATGAGTGTAGGAATAATGGTAAAGTAAATACATAAAAAAAACATACATGGAATAACTAACAGCAACATGATTTTAGGAGCTCCCAAAAAAGAAAAGATTACATAACTATACACAGAAATTTATCAAAATAAACACAACATCAACTTTATATCAAAATATCACTAGAAATATAAAATGCAAAGAAAAATAAGGGTATTTCAGATATATCAAGTACAGGTAAAAGTTCAATCAATGTAAGGTTTCACAGTCCTGTCTTGGAAAAATCATAGTTCAATGTTCATCATCCAATTATTGTTTATCTCACAGTTCTTTTGTTTATTATTAGAATCTCTACTCAATCAACTCATTTCAAAAACATACAACCATAATAAAATCTTCATAACATCACATACTATATTTTAACTTTCAGAATATACTCTTATCACAAATAATCACAATGAAATTATTATAACACAATGTATCGTAAAATGACCTCATCACAATGTTTTCATACAGTCCATAATTCAGTTATTTTTTTTTAAAATAGTCTTCAATAATGTGTTCATTATGAATAAAGATACAATACAAATTCAATTACATTAAATTTTGATTTTCATAATGTAAACAAGTCTTAAATTCAAATTTTAAACACAACTTTTATTATTATTATTATTATTTTTTAAATAACAATGCACTTCTTTTAAAATTACAATGCACTTCTTCTTCCCCCCCAATGTTTGAGAAAACAAACTCTATAACAAATATAAATAAGAATTTAGCATAATTGAAAATTGGATTTTGAATGAAATGGTTTTAATCTTGGAGAATGAACAATATCTGTTAATTTTCCTGTATATTGATTTGGTTTATCTATTTCATAAGTAACATTTGAGAGTTTCCTGACAACTTTAAAAGGACCATTATAAGGAGATTGAAGTTTACTTGAATTAGGGTATGAGAAATTTTGATATAAGACTAAATCTCCAACTTTAAATTTTGCATCAACATAATGTCTATCATACCTTTGTTTATTTATCTTATGATGCTTAATTGTTCTGTTTACTGCAATTTGTCTAGCTTGTTGTATAGGTGGATAGTTTAATTTTACTTGATTAGGTAATGGCGAATCATATGGCAAAGTTCCAAACATTAAATATGCAGGTGGAAAGCCAGTAACATCATGTGGCGAGTTATTGTATTCATATGTAACTTGTTCTAATAATTTTGTCCAAGGAGTTTTTGTAGTTGAATTAACTTTACATCTTAATTTTGCTACTAATGTCTGATTAACTCTTTCATTCTTTCCATTGCATTGTGGTCTATTTGCTGAAGTTAGTAATTGTCTAATATTATGATGTTTTAAGAATTTCTTAAATTTAGATGAAGTGAATGCAGCATTTCTATCACTTAAAAGTTGTTTTGGGCATTGAATTGAAAAAATTTGTTTTAAGCAATTTGTATAAGTTTCAGAAGTGACACTTTTGGATGGAAATGTCCAAGCATATCTGGTAGCATGATCCAGAACAATATGCAGGTATTTCTTTTGTGAATTATGATAATTAAATCCTCCTACAGTGTCTAGTGAAATCATTTCAAATGGTTCTTCTGCTACAGGAACTTCTTGCAATAATCCATTTTTTTTTTTGTGTAGACTTTTTTATTCAATTGACATGTTTCACAACATTTAACAAAATTTGAAATGTCTAATATAATGTCTTTCCAGTAGTAAATTGGAGAAATTAATTTTAACATCTTTTTACACCTGGGTGACCAAATTGTTCATGTGCAGTTGTAATTAATTTTTCTCTCAAAGATAACGGTACTACAATTTTAATTAAATTCTTTTTCTTAACTGTTAATACATCATTAATTTTTATATATTTTGGATCATTAATGTTCTCTGAATTTTGGTATTTAATAATTTCATCAGTATTTAAAAAATGACAAATGGGTGATATATAATGGCATACAGGGTTCCTCGACAACATGTCTGCTTCAACATTTAATTTACCTTTTATATAAACTATCGAATATTCATACTGAGAAAGTTTTAAACTCCACCGAAATAAACGTCCAGTTAAATGTTTTACACTTTTAAGCCATTGTAAAGCAGCATGATCAGTATGTATTGTGAATTTGGATCCATGTAGGTAACAGTGGAATTTATCTAAGGCATCTATAATTGCTAAACACTCTTTTCTGAAATTGTATAATTTTTTTCATGTTTAAGTAATTGTCTCGAGTGATAAGCTATGGGGTAAAGTGTTCCATCTGGGTGTTGTTGTTTCAAGACTACGCCTATTGATTCCTGACTTGCGTCACAAAATACATGACATGGATATTGTGAGTTGTATAATTTAAGTATAGGTTTTGATATTAAACAATTCTTTAACTTTTGATAAGCTTCTTGACATTCATGTGACCAATTCCAAATTGCATCTTTTTTTTTTTTTAAGTAATTTATTTAATGGTACTCTAAGTTTTGCATAATCTTTAATAAATTTTTGATAAACATTGATGGAACCAAGAAATCTTTGGAGTTCTTTCACATCTTTAGGTGGTGCTAATTTTCTTATTGTTTCAATATTTGGATTATTTGGGGAATAATGACCTTGTGTTATTTCATATCCTAAAAATTTTATTTTTCCTGTGCAAACTGACATTTTGATTTTTTAAGTTTAATGTTTTCTTTTTTACAAATTTGAAATATTGTATCTAAATGAGTTAAATGCTCTTCCCAAGATTGTGAGAAAATTATTATATCATCAAAATAGTTTAAAGCAAAAGTTAACTGATATTTTTGTAAAATTTGTCTTATAGTTATTTGGAAAACAGCTGGGGAATTTTTCCAGCCAAATGGAAGTCTTAACCATTCATAGAGTCCAAAATTAGTTGTGAAAGCCAGCTTCTCTGCGTCTTTTTCATGAATTTTAATGTGCCAATAACCACTTGTTAAGTCGAGCGTAGAGAAAAATTTAGCATGAGTTAAATTATCAATTACAAAGTCTATCAGAGGTACAGGGGTGGAATCTTTTCGTGTGATTTCATTTAGTTTTCTATAATCGATACATAATCTTGATCTTTTTCCTTCATCCTTTTTGTACGCTAAAGTTACAGGGGCAGCATATGGGCTATGGGAGGGTCTAATAAAACCTGCTTTTAACAATTCTTCTATCTGTGTTTGTATTTCTTTAGATTCTTGTTGACTGTTTCTATAAGGGCGTAAACTTATAGGAAGGTCTGAGATTAAATGAATTCTTTGTGGCTCTAAATTGATACAACCTACATCATACTTATTTTGTGAAAATATGGTTTTTGAAATTTGTCAAGAAGTTGGGTTAAATCTTCCCATGGCTCACTAGTTTGTTTTGGTACTGTGTCCTCAACAACCATGGCTGGGTTAAACAATCTTTTCAGATCAGCTTCAGGGCTGTCTGGTACTTGATCTAAACCTTTATTATTCTTAACGTTAATATTATCTTCATTATTTGCATTATAGTAGTTCATATTTTGATCATTATTAAGAGTTTTACAATATGTCCCATGATATGTTCTCAACTCACCAACACACTTATTTACATATTTAATATTACTTAAATTTTTACCACATTGAAAAATACACATGTTACGAATACTAATGTCAAGCTTAAATAAATGTAAATATTCAAGTCCTAAAATAATATAAGGCAATTCAGTATCAATTACAAACAAATCTATTTGCTTAGATATACATCCAATATTCATATAAACTTTAATTATACCTTTGGGTTGAATAGTCCCACAAGTTTGATTTATTTTTACATTACTATTTTGTATAATTTTAATGTTTTTTAATTGTTTAGCTAAATTTATTGGAATTAATGACACATTGCTTCCTGTGTCAATTAGAGTACAAAAGTGCTTGGAACATACCATTGACTCAATAATTAGTTGTCATCCTTGCCTCTGGTTATTTTCGTTTCTGGGCGAGTACAGATTATGTCTATTCTGTTGTACAAACTGCCTAGGTTGACTGTTGTACTGTTGATTTCCACTGAATCTCATCATGTGCGATTGATGTGGCTGTCCATGATTTCCTCTTCACTGGAATCTGTTCTGTGGATCAGTTCCTCTGTGTACACTACCGTATGCGTGATTCCATCGGGTATAACTTCCAGTATCTACCGGTTTTCGGTCTGCGCTGTCCGGTGTTACTGCGATTAATTGTCGCATGGTTGAGATCCATTCGCAGGGTGTCGAAATCTTCTTGATAACTAGGAACTTCTGAAATTCTATTGGACTGGATAATGTCATATGTTCCACAATTGAACTGTCATCATAATTTAGTTTCTTCCCCAACGAAAGTTTTTCCGTAAAAAACGAAATTAATTCTTTAGTGTCGTTTAATGTTAGGTTTTGAAATTTTCGAATATCCTCTTGTTTCGTCGCATCGAACACCGTCATTAATAATTCTTTGCTTTTTTTGTAAGACTTTTCAAATAATTGGTTTTCATACCAAAATTTTAAATACACTCCCGTGAGATATCTAGGAATATTTTGCTTCTTCCATTGTTCGTCTTTTTGATATTCCAAACATTGTTGATCAAAACAGTCCAAAAAACTTTTACAACTACTAAACTTATTAAGATCAAATTCAGGAAAAAAGAAGGGTTCTTTGGATGTGTTGACTGGTGACTCCTGCCGGAAAGAGTCGTCCTCCATGGTAGTATCGTTTTCAATGCAGTCGCTCGTTCGAAAAAAAATTGTTGAAGTTCATTCCATTGGTTTCCTCGCGTATTTTTCGGTACTTTAAATCATCCTACCGGCTCTTGACAGGCCCCAGGCCTGCTAGTTAAATGAAGAGGGCATCATCTTCACAATATTCCTTTATTACGCTTTCATCATATATAATCTAACATGGCGGACCTTTTGCCGCGAAACCGGATGTTACCAAATACAACATCGCAGCGAGGAGACACCAGCCAAGTCCTTTCTTAGTATGCGTTCGCCTTCGTCAGCGCTCGTTGCTCCTTTTAACAGGCTTGTTTACTCATAAATCCTTACGCGATGGTAAAGAGTTCGCTCTATTTTCATTTATTACTTCCTTAATTTTGAACCTAAACTTTTCAAACCTGACATATATATATATATTATATATATTATATATATATATATTATATATATTATATATATATATATATGTTATATATATTATATATTATATATATTATTATATATATATTATATATATATATTATATATATATTATATATATATATATTATATATATATATATATATATATATATATATATTATATATATATATATATATATTATATATATATATATATATATATATATTATATATATTATATATATTATATATATATATATATATATATATATATATATATATATATATTATATATATATATATATTATATATATATATATATTTATATATATATATAAATATATATATATATATATATATATTATTAATATTATATATTATATATATTATATATATATTAATATTATATATATATATGTTATATATATATGTATATACACTGCTCAAAACAATTAGGGGAGCACATGATTTTAACAAAACTAAGCGAAGATGTATACCAATAAGTAACATAAAATGAACTATCCATAATGTAAAGCCTACCAGAAAACCGAAGAAGAAAACTTTATATGCAAATCAAAGTTCATGACGTCAAAAACCAGAAAAAGGAGTTAAGGGCAGAAATCGGGATGTTGCAGAAACGTCTGTTTTATTGCCGTAACTGTGAAATTCGATTGCGCAGTATTTTTTTTCGAGACAAGGTTACTTGAGAATGTCTCAACAACGTGATTTACCTGAATCCATGGCATGGCGTGTTATAGGCAGACTGGAATCGGGGCAAACACAACGTGGTGTCGCGGACGCTGTTGGAGTCGCCAGAAGTGTTGTTGCAAGGCTGTGGAATCGATTACAAGAAACAGGAAATGTTAGACGTCGACCAGGGGCAGGTTGGCCACGCGCCACTACATCAACTGATGACCGGTATATACAGTTAACAACCCGTCGAAACAGAACAGAGAATGCTACGCAGCTGCAAAGACAGTTGCTCTTGGCAACAGGACGAAGGGTGTCCAGCCAAACAGTACGTAATCGGCTTCATGAGGGAGGGATCTATGCACGTAGGCCAATGGTCTGCATTCCGTTGACCCCACGCCCCCGTGCGGCCCGAAGAAGATGGGCTGCTGAACATCGATTGGGAGCAACATGATTGGAGCCAAGTGCTGTTTACAGACGAGTCCCTATTCAGTCTAGAATGTGACACCCGATGTGTTCTTGTATGGAGGGACAGGGGCACTCGAACTAACCCCGCATTCGTCCGTGAAAGGTCACAATACAGAAGAGCTGGTTGGATGGTATGGGGTGGAATCAGCATAGGCGGACGTACGGACCTGCATATCATTCGGAATGGCACTTTGACTGGACGAAGGTATGCAGACGAGATACTTCGACCTCATGTCATCCCTTACGCTGGAGCCATTGGAGATTCCTTTGTTTTCCAGGATGATAATGCCCGACCGCATAGAGCTCGTCTGGTGGAGAACATGCTTGAAGCTGAAACAATACAGCGTATGGAATTTCCAGCGTGCTCTCCTGACCTGAATCCAATCGAGCATGTTTGGGACATGCCTGACGACGCATTGCTGCGCGACCAAGGCCGCCTGCTACTGTCCGAGACTTGGAGATTGCACTTCTTGAGGAGTGGAACAGTATTCCCCAAAGTCTGATCGATAACTTCATCGCATCCATGGCAAACAGGTGTGCAGCAGTCTTAGCTGTTCGAGGAGACCACACGCCCTATTAAAACTCATGCATCATGTCTAAACAGTACCTTTTTTTTTTTATCGTTTACATGTAACCAAATTGTTGCCCTAAATCATCTTTTCATGTTTTTTTCCATATTTTCAAAGAATTAAAGCTTAATTCCAAATTTTTTTACGCCATTTTTCTGTATTGCGCATTGATACGCGTGTACCATGCATTGCATGCCAATACGTGGCTGTCTCACACGGTTTTCTTCACTTTTGTGCTTGCTCCCTAATTGTTTTGAGTATATATATATATATATATATATATATATATATATATATATATATATATATATATATATATATACATAATTTAAATAATTTTCAAATTTTTATCTGTGATAAAATGTGCGTATCATTCGTAAGTATAACTCCCTTAAAAAGCGAAAGTCACCATTATGCTATTGGTTCATTTTTTAATAAAAGTTGTATGTATAGAGATGCACTATAACCTTTTAATGGGTTTTCCAGCTTTTATATGAAACATCTTACGCATATATTCATAGGTATACATCTATCATAAATTAAGCTTCTTTACATTTTAACTACCAAATTCCATAAGAATCTTATTAAATTTCAAAATGTTTCATGATATATTTACTATATTATTTTCGGCAAATTATCATAATTTAATTTACAAAATATTAATAATTTCAATGATAAATGTATTAAGATGTTATTAATTATTCGAAAGCTATCGTTTTCAAGATCTTTTTAACTCAGTAATTGTTAATGATAGTAAGGGGGTTCTTTTTCAAATTTATGATTATCAGGGTCTAAATGTTATAACAAATATTTACAAAATGTATAAAGTATTATAAGGATACACAATTTTAACATTCTCATGGATTTAATTCCTTAAAAGTATTTTAATTATATTGGTAATGTATATAAATAGATTAAAGTCCTACTCTGTGTAGAATGGCTTTCAATAGTTTAATTGATTTCTATTTATATTATTACAACAAAAGATAATATTAACGTATTACACTTCCAGATATAAATTATTTATACTATTTTAAGCGTTCATTACACAAAATTTGTAACAATATGTTATTTTTGCTGGGCAGAGATCAGGTTAGGAAGATGTTTTGTAAAAATCGACCCACAAGAGAGTTACGGGAAGTTATACATATAAAAAGAAATCCTTTTTATCAGCTATTAGATCTACTTATATTATAAATGTGAAAGTTTGTTTGGATGTTTGGTACTCTTTCACGAAAAATAAATGAATGGATTTTAAGGAAACTTAACAAAACTAAGCTTTAAAAGGAGAGGTCGTTTTATATATACATAAATCTCTCTTTATTTGAATAGCTGCTATTGATCTTTTACATGTGTAAGTCATTATTGCCATAACAGTGAACAATACATACAATAAAAATTTATAATTTATTTCTATGCACGGTTGTTGTTTTTTCATGATTATTTTTCATGATTTTACTATACCCATTTGGTAGTAACAAATGGATCCTTATATCTAAATAAATAATTTTATCTCTTTTGGTACTTACAGTTGATAAACTTTGTCTTTCACACTACATCATTTGGACAAATTTGCATAATTTGTTTGTGGTTAGTAGTTAATTATAACGCTATAATTTTAATTGAATAGGCAGATATTGCATAATTTAAGTATAAATATAGTAATAACTACTGTACTGAATTTTTTGGAGTCAGTGAGTAAATATTAACGTCACACCGTTCAGCTACACGAGGGCTTTTCTTGACGGACCACGTAATTTTGACGACACCTGAGCTGGCAACCCCCTCTTCAAACTACCACACCACACCACACCAACTTAGCAGGAATATTCTACCAATACTTGGCGGGAATATTCCTTGAAATCCCCTCTTCTAAGATATATAGCAGCACAGGTTCTACGAAGAGTATTTTAGCGGGAAAGGTGAATAGTTTTATAGCAGAAATATCGTTTTCAGCAGATTGCAAAGTTTATCACTTTTGTCCCGAAAAAATAGTTAATGTCAAAATTTAAGCGTCTTATGTTTTTTGTATGTTAATAAAGACCTTAGAAAACGATTTGAATATTTATTTTAAGTGAACACTGTGTATAATTAATTGTATAGTGCAATATGTTTAATTTATTAATTATATCTAACGGATTAAATTTCGCAATCTTGGGTATTTTGTTTATGTATATCCCTTTATTTTCAATGTATTGATCCAAAAAAGTAAACATTGCATGAAAAAAACTGCAGTAAATCATAATGCAGTAGATAAAGGGTAAATGTGCATCGTCCCCCTACACAGCGGGTCTTCAGTGGTACTAGGCTCCAACTCGTGACAAAGCTAACCACGACTCGATACTTTGACCACTCGGCAACCACGGCCACTGCATTTTAGGAAGTGTAGAAAAAGTACCTACCAAGAATTATGCCACGAAAGCGCAAATCTAATCATTCCCAAAGCTCTAATAAAGCTCGAGCTATGAAAGTAGATATACATTTGCCAACTTGACTCTATCGCAAACATTCCGCTATGCTTTTCATCGACTAGCAATTATAATTTAAGAAATGGCATTGTTTGCGAATATTGCAATTTTAAGGTAAAATAAATACAACAGAAAGTAATATTAATGTATTACACATACATATATAAATTATTTAAACTATTTTCAGCATTCACATTATACTAAATATGTAACAATGTGTTATTTTTGCTGAGCAGGATCAACTTAGGAAGATCAACTAAGATACGCAAATAGCTTTTTTGTTTAATTTGCAATTCTCGTAAAATTAAACTCATTAAAAAATTTCTTATCCTTCAATCTGTATTGTTTAATTTTTCAATTCACCCCTGCAAAGAACGGGTATAACAGCTGGTTTTTATTATTATATATATATATATATATATATATATATATATATATAATATTTTTTTATTATAACATTATTTAAGATCCATTTAAAAACAATACTATCCAAACATCCCTTTGCAGAAATGTAATACTAAATCATTTACAACGTCATTTTTATTTTGTTAACAACGATATTATGATCAAAATAAGAATACGGTGTTGGCTATTAAAAATGTAATACCAAGAAAAAAAATCGACACAAATGACAAATACGGATGAAATAAAGGTGCAGGTGTATGTAAATTATTAACACTTAAGTTATCAGCCTACGTTTTGGAAACAATGTTTGACTGAAATTCAAAAAAAAATTATCCTTATCACTTTGTGTAGGAAAAAAATAGAGCAGCCAAAAAGAAAAAAAAATTAATAAGATGAAGAACGAGGAAAGTCTACGTTATATATAAAAGTGGTGAGTTTTCAACATCTGATATTAAGCCTTATTTTAATAAAATAAAAATCAAACTTTTATAAAAATTATTTAGTCAGTCAAAAAAGTATTGGGACACACTACCAGTTCATAGATTTGTATCGTAATATTTTACTTATACAAATGAAACCAAAAAAAAAAAAAAAGAAAGAAAGAAACGTTATTTTGTTAAACACAAATAATAATAATTCGAACAAAACTCATGCATTATAAGGCAATTGTGGTTAAAATTAAAAATAAAAGAAATCGAGTTTAAAAACGGACTCAAAAAAGAGTATTGGGACACTTCCCAATAAATTTAGAAAAAAAATTAAAACTTATAAATTAATATCTTGTTGGGCCCTCCTTGCTTTTTATAACGTCTCGAAGATCTAGAAGATTTTTTTTGACGTCTAGACGTCTGGATTGGATCAATTTTTTGCAAAATGATCTAGCGATTTTGGTCCATTCTTCAACCTAATATTTTTCAAATCCTGCTTGCTAGAAATTTGGTGCTCATATAGTTTTTGTGGCAAATAATCTCACACATGTTCAATGGCATTAAGGTCTGGACTTTGTGCAGGAGTTTTAATAACGTTATGACAGTGATAGAGGACCCATTACTTACAAATATCTGCAGTATGTCACAGTATATCTGTGACATACTACATACTAGATGTACAAGTACATCTTGGTACAATTAAAAATATCCTGAGATACCCAGCTTGCTTACACTTTGCTTTAAATTTCGCTTGAGAATGTCAAGATATAGACATATTTATTCATTATACTATCAATAAAATTAAGTTCCCGAAACAAGAGCTTGCCATGCAGCCCCGGACAATTTGGTTACCTCTTCCATGTTTGACAGTAGGCCGTAAATTTTTGACATGCATTGCTGTATTTGATTTCCACCAAAAGTTTTGCTTGCCAACCGATCCGAAAATGTTACATTTGCTTTCATCAACACAAAAATTATATTTTCCCAATATTCTGTTGGCTGCCTTACATACATTTTAGCAAATGCCAACCTAGCTTGTCTATTTGTTTCTCTCACTCTCTCTCTCTCTCTCTCTCTCTCTCTCTCGCTGATGTAGGGCTTTTTTTGAGGCCAAGATGCTTATGTTTTCGTAAAACATTTTTCTGACAGTGTCAGGATTAACTGATTTTCCGAACCTACTTTTACACATTGCAAAGTCATTTTTAATGTACTAGTTCTTGGATTAATGTATACTTGTCTCACAATCCACCTCTCTTCACGTTCATTAACTATCATTGAACACCCTGAACTTTTTGCTTGTTTTCAACACTCTTTGTTTTCTTGAACCTGTTAATGATGTTTAAAACAGTAGACTTACTCAAGTTCAATATTTTTCATATACAGCGAATTGATTTATCCTCTTTCAAATGACTTTTAACGAGATTTCCCACGTCAACTGATATATCTTCGTTTCTCGCCATTTTTTCTATAAATAATCTTATCTGTTGAAACATTTGTATTTAAACTTCTGGTCTAAAAACGCAGTCTGAAATTAAATTCTATTGATGCGCTGTATATATTTGTTAAATTTCTCATTTCAAAAGTGTCCCAATACTTTTTTGACTCCAGTGTGCCTTTGAATTATATTTGAAAAGCTAGATCAAATTATAATTCTATAAAACTAATAAAATTTTCCTTAAATACTGTACACAAAATGTTAAAATATTAGTTAAATCATTTTATTTTAATGTGATAAATATTTTTATGAATGGCTTTACAGTTATGCTCGCCAAGTGTCTCAATACTTTTTTGAGTGACTGTATATATTTATATATATTTATATATTGTCAAAATTAACCCTGACATCTCAAAAACTTACACATCTATTTCTCTTTCATATGTCGTATACATTTTATATTTAAAGTATTATAAAGGCAATTAATTAAGGATTTAGCTCTAACGTCAACAATTTTTTTAAATTTTTGATAGTTTATCATTATGAACACTCTGTGCATTTTATAAAATTTTCACTGAAAATGTATAATGAGGCATAAAGTTTTGGTAAATTTGAATATGCAGGGTAAGTCAAAATGAATATAGCAATTACAAGCGGCTATAAATATGTAATGGAAAAGAATTTATCAATAAGATTGACTCAAAATGTAGAAGGAATATCAAAATTATGTATGCATACGTCATATACATATATTCTATGCCACTTCCCTTAGTCACACGGACAAAGGAAACGTAAATCGTACGGTCCTTTTTCAATTCTTACTATTAGTTCACTCTCCCTAAAATATTTATTTATATATATATCTTGTTTAAATTTTCAATCGTTAATAAAACCCTTCTTATTCATCCACTCAAGTTCAAATACATTTTTTTTTTAATTTGTAGTGGATGACACTTGATGTTATTACAGTTTTTACAAGTATTAATTCATTAATTTTTTAATTAATGAATAAATAGTAACAAAAATAATAGTCCAACACCATATATAAAAAGGAAAATGGCTTGTGTCCTGTAGCGCGATGGATGTAGCGTTGGACTTCTAATCCGAAGGTCGTGGGTTCGAATCCCACCTGGGATGTCTTAATTTCTGAGATTGTGATTTCTTATTTTACTGTACTAATTTTATTAGAATAATTAAATTTAATGAATGAATAAATTGTAACAAAAACAAACAAAAAATAGTTCAACACAATATATGGAAAGGAGAATGGAAAATTGCAAGGAAAACCGCTTTTTATTTCCACTTAATATTGTGATTCTGTCATACGTATATACATATTTATATTAATTGGAATTATTTAATAAAAAGTAACTAAAATATAAAAAAAATTGTTGACCTAAGTAGGAATTGGCTTAACAAATTTTTTATATTACTTTATTTTCTTCTATGAATGAAGTGTTACATCAAATGTGTTTACCATGACATGCTTCAGCTATGGTTAATGCCACAGTCAGAGACACTGATTCATCCGGATTGCATCTTTTAGCAAGATGGAGTGAGTGAGTGAATGTTAACATCCCACTGTTCAGCTACACGAGGGCTTTTGGTGACGGACCTCGTAATTTTGAACCGTGATCAAGTGGCGAGGACGACACCTGAGCTGGCAACCCTATCCTATCCTATCTACTACACCACAACAATTGGAGATCACGTTGAACTCTCGATAAATTTATTGTGCATCCCTCTTCTAAACGGCTCAACAAGATGGAGCATCCCCACATTGAGGTACACAGGTTTGCATATTTTTCAACCAACATCTTCCAAGGGGTTGAATTGACGATGATGTCTTCTACTCTTGGTCACTAAGACCGCTGGGTTGTGCGATTTTTTTGTGAAGTATGCAATTTTAATGCATTTGCGTCGTTTGCTGCACAAATGCTTCATAATATATTCCGTGAAATGGAGTACTACCTAGATGTTGTCCGTATGACAAAGGGAACATCTATGATGTATGTACACAAAATTTTGACGTTTCTTCTACATTATGTGTAAATCTTATCGATAAATTATTTTCCATTAAATAGTTTAAGCAACATTTCTGAAACTTTGGGGCGCTTCCACCTTGGGGAAATTTACTGAAAGGAAACAAAACAAAATTTACAGTCGGACATAATAAAAATAAAATACACATTTACACTGATATAATATACTCATTAATGTATCAGTATTGCACAATGTATTTGTTAATTAATCTCACAATACTAGGTAAAAACGTTTAATAATTACTAGTAATTTCCGTAGCCTTTTGTCATGTACAAAATGTAAAACTTATTTTGCTAATTTGTACGGTTTATGATTAAAATCATATTGTAGCTTTAATTTCAAAGTGCATTATTATGACATTCAATGCATTGTTATTGTGTGAAGGGGAGCTTGATGAAAATTATGATTGAAAATTGGGTCGAAAACATTGAAAGTTTGAGAAGAGCTACATCTCTGAAGTGTGTTGGAGTCCGTGTTCCTCCCATACAATTAACACTTGCCATCAGCCATATTCCAAAAGGATAATGCGCGACCACGAATTAATGAATGAGTTAATATTAACGTCGCCCTGTTCAAATATACGAGGACTTTTGGCGACGGACCTCTTAATTTTGAACCATGGTCAAGTGACGAGGACGATACCTTAGCTGGCATCCCTCTCTGCTAACTACCACAGCACACCAACGGGAGGACGTTTGAGCTCTCGACACATTTAACGGGCATCGCTTCCCTACACGGCGGGTTTTTAGTAATATTGGGCTCAAACTCGTGACACGCTAGCCATGATTCGATATCTTGACCACTAGACTACCTTTGCCTCAATGCGTGACCACACGTGCCCCCAATAATGAAGAGTTCTTTACTCATCAGATTGAATTGCTTTTTTGGCTTGCTTGATGTTCGATCTATCGCCGATCTAAAACGTGAGCTCCATGCTTGCACAACGACTGGCCCGGTATACACCCCCCGATGCTACACCATATCAACTTCAACCATATGTGGATGCCGCATAGACTGCTGTACCCCAAGGATGCATCCAAAGTATTTTTCATTGTATATCAAGGCGTGTGGTAGTGGTTATAACCAACAATGGCGGCTACACTAACTACTGATTTTGTCACCATCTACACGTCATAAGAGGTTGCAACTTTAATCGTTTGATCTTTGTACATGTTATCTGCCAAATAAATTTCGCTGTAATATCTCTGGTCCTATTTGGTGTTGTATTTTATGTGGCCAGCAGTGTTGTTTGTGATTGCATCTTACTCTATCGTGCATCCATACAACTGCTTTGGTATCTACATTAAAGCATTTTACATTATTCCAACGTAAAATATCTTAATTCAACTAAAATATTGCATTATACTCAATAAAAATTATAATATATTTAAATATTTTTAAAATTTTATATATCATTAAACTAAATCGCATTATAGAAATTAAACAATTCTATATATTTCAGAGTAATTGATAAAGTAAATGTTAATGTTTAAAAATGGATGCTTTATTACAAAGAAGTAATAAAATTTTATTTTTTCATACAGTTTAAAAATCTACAGTTCCGACATATGCAAATCTTGTGTAGTTTATCTTGAATTTCGTTTGACAGTTTTTATTTTATAAGAGATAATTTTTTAATCTTTAATGTTTTCCAGAGCTTCGAAATAAAATTTCCGTGCCCCTTCAACAAGCATAACACCTACAATTTAGTTCTACATGTTTATCAAAGTTTCTTAAGGAAATGACTGTTCATAAATATGCCATGCATTTTTATTTCTTTTCAGACCATAACTGAATTATTAACATATTTCACATTTCTTTTCAAAGAAGTTTTTTTTGCTCCAATCATCAGTTACTTCAGCAAACCCAACCGGCTTTAACTCTCAATATTTCATTTGTTATATACCATTTTTAAGTTTTCAAATGAATCATTCAATCTAGGCTATTACCCTTAATAGCTGCTCCAAATTAGTTAACTTAGAAATGTTTTAACCTTTCAACTGCAGATATTGAAGGCTGAAAATATTTTCCATTTCATTAAATAAAAAAAAAAATGTTGGAAGCCCTAACTGTAAGTAGAACATAAAGTGAAAAAGTTGCTCGATTTTTAGAATTGGATGTATAGAAAACAACCAATATATATTTATACAATGCAAAAAAGGATTTTTTTTTATTTCGGTATTTTCTCCACTGAGAAAGTCAGTAAAAATTAAAGTTCCAAATTTAAAATGTTGAAAAAGAAAACATATTTAAAAGCGGGGCATATTGAGTAAAAATATATCTCTGAATCACAGGAGAAACAGCGACTGCAAATAGAGAAGCTCTTCTCTCAATAAAAGGATTTATGTACCAAAAAAATTTTTCCAAGTTCCTTCTGGTCTTTTTGTAACCGTGTCAAAATTTCTTGATCAGTAGTCTCAAATTTTTTGATCACGTAACCTAAAACGAAAGTAATTAAAAGTAGTACCCTACGTTACATGAAACTAAGTTTTGGCATCCCCTCTGAGTTGAGCCTCATTTTGAGTAACCTATATAGAGAAAGAAATCTGCTCTCTCTCTCTCTGTATATATAGGGTCGAGGTATCCTAGTGGTCAAGGGTACGGATTTGTGGCAGGTATGTCATGAGTTCGAGCCTAGAGTAGCTGAAGATCCGCCGTGTAGGGAAGCAATGTACGTTAAATCTGTCGAGAGTTCAAACGTTCTCACGTTTATATGGTAGTTAGGAGAAGTGGTGCCACCTCTATCATCCTCGTCACTTGACCAGGGTTCAAAATTACGAGGCCCGTCGCCAAAAGCCCTCGTGTAGTGGAACAGTGCGACTTTAATATTCAATCAATCAATCAATTAATATTCCCTCGCTCACTCTCTTTCTATATATAGATCACAGTGGCTATATGGTACAGTGACTATGGTTGTAAACTAGGGGGGAAAGCTGGTTTTGTTGAGCCAGGCATTAAAGTGCTGGTGAACCACTGTTGGAGGATTGATGCAAACTAAATTTGTGTAGAGACCCACAATCTTCAATTTGGCTTGGAGGAGATGATTGTCAAGTAGGATGCCAACTCAAGTGTCATCTTCGTCACTAGACTTGTTCAAAATTAAGTCCATCACAAACAGCCCTTGTTTCGCTTCTAGTTGGAACTTTATTAAGCAAACGATTAAAACACGTGTATGACTTAATATTTAATTCACTTCCTTTTACCATATAAAGACAAAACAGGCCTAACTTTAAAAATTTTAAATATTAAAATCTGTCGATTTTAATGATTTGGAGCATAAAGACGTGTCGTGGGCTGCGAAAAATAGTAAACCGACGCTGGTTTCGACTTAGTCAACTGTTCCACCAGATTTATTGTTTATGCTTCAAAAAAATTTCGTTTCGCTTAAAACTCAAAGTTATGATTTGTTTTATATAACAAAAAGAAGAAAAAAAATTTAGGAATGAATCAAGCCCGTTAACTTTTTCAGTCATGCATTTGAATCACATAATTTCAAAAATTTTTTGACAAAATTAATCAATTTTCGGGAATATGCAATGCTTAATTTTATGAAATAACCTAACTAACATTTCCATTGAATTTGTTTGTTGGGATAAAACCCTTTGTTGCTCAAAATACTACATAAAAATATTAACTGTAACTATTTCTTTGTCTATATCATTATTTAAATTCCCAATATTCCAAAGAATGTTTTAATTTGTTCTTACAAAAGGGAATGCCGTTGCTTCAAACACCTACTCTGGATCTTTTCTAAATGCACATGATTTCTCAATTATTTAAAATTAGCTTCAATGGAAATGAACTGAATTTAGAAGATCCTGTTGTTTTTAAACGAATCTTAGGATTAGTCCTTTTTAAAACCACGAGGCTTAAGTGGTGTGTGTTAGTTTGTGTCAGACAGAAATATATATTTGGGAACTTTCAGAAGTTTCTTTTGAATAATTCGAAGAAATTTTGCAATGACAAAAGACATCTATTCATTAACTCTAGAGGTATAACAGTCTTCCCATTATTATAGAGTTTCTCATATTTATTTTGTTCCGGTTACTGCCAAAAATGGCTATACAGTAATTAAAAACTATTTTTTCTCTGGAAATCTTAGAAAAATTTAGCTCTGATGAATTACAAATGCTTACATCCCTACGTCATATGTAGAATTTAAATAATTTTATGTACGTTTATTTTAATTATGAAGGAAGGAAGCTACAGCTCTAGTTAGGAAATATATTATTTTATATATTAAAGATACTGAGACCCTGCAAATTTTTTGTCAAACAGCCGCTATATCATCGACATGCATTGTTCTATTGTATTTTATAGTTTTAAGAGTGTTAGAATATTTTGAAATGAGTAGGGCTGGAAATTGTAATAGTTTACTGCTGTTATTTTTATAGTATTTTAGATATTTCATTTTCATAAATTTAAAAGAATTAGAAATCGATACATTTTAAATACAAATTTGTTGCAAAATATCTTTTGTGAGTTAGAGAAAAGGTGCACTCTCTGTAATATAGTTTGAAATTTTATTAATAACATATTAAAACATAAGGAATTTCGCGTATGAGACACAAATGAAACGTTAAACCTTTACTTTATATTTGAAATTAAGATTTTTTAAAAAAAATTTCTTTTACTTACTATTGTCGATTGTGGTGTAAACAAAATTATTCATTTATGAGTTCTGTTAAATTTCAGGATTTGAGATGCATATATCATTTCCTTAATCCTCGCAGCCGATTGACAGCCTCTCTAGTATGTAAGCAGTGGTTGCAAGCTATTGACTGCCCCGTGCTGCTGTGTGACGTCAGAGTTAAATTGTCGGGAGAAATTAATGAAGCCCTTGTGGACTTTTCTCGCATGACACGACCATTTCAATGGTTTTCATTTTATAAAGTCGACATCGGAAATTCTGTGGTAGAATTCTTGCTGAAGTATGCCAACCAGTTTGACACTCTATCATTTATTAAATGCAAAATAGGTGACAGCAAAATTCAAGGTAAAATCTTGCATTTTGATAATTTGACGACATTGAATGTGCAAGAATCCAATATAACTTTTTTGTTTGCACCATTTCTTAATGTTACTAAATTAACACTACAATTGCCTTCTGTTTTAACAGACTATGTAATATGGGATCTCAGTAAATGTTTATTTAGGCTAGAAAAATTGACATTAGGTGGCAACGTAATATGCAACGAGGAATTGTGCAAAAGATTTTATGCTATTGAAGAATTTGTAGAAACTAATCCTTCACACGAAGTTTTGTCTCTGTTAAGCATTAAAAGGTTAATTTAAAAAAACAGAAACACACTAAAACATATTAATTTCAAAAACTTGAGCTTATCAGCAGAGGCTATATTAACTAACTCTAAAATTGATGGTTTAAATCTGAGAAGTGTATCATTTCCTTTTAAGTCGAATCCAAGCAGCATAAAAGAGTTCTGTGTAAACCAATTTTATCTGACATCTCTTAATTTATCTACCTCGGAGGATGTAACAAATGATACAGTCTGTGATGTCTGTAAATGTTTTCCAAATCTTCAAGAGTTAATCATCAGGTATAACGGTACGGTTGACTGGTGCATGACTGAAATATTCTAGATGCAGAATCTTACGAAGTTAGATCTCCGTTCCTGTTCAAAAATTTCACATGTCAGTTACACAATGGCTGTGTCAATCCTCAAGGCCTTTAAACTGAAACATTTGAATTTGGCCTTCACAAAAATAAGCGATCGCACACAGTCTCTTTGAATTACTGGAGCGCAACCCAAAGATTTGCTATTTAAATGCTTCTGGAATTCGTATGTCGAATGAAACTTTGAACATGATTTGCCGAAATTTAACGCTTTTAGAATCTTTGATACTTGAATCTTGCCCAACAATATCAGATTCTGGACTGACTGGTGAATTTGAAAATTTTTCTGATTCCTTAACTCCAACACCGTTGTCTAATCTAAAATATCTCACAGAATTAAATTTAGGCAGAAATAATCTAATTACCAATCGAGGTTGTGTTAAAGCTATTCGGTTTCCAGAACTGAAAATTTTGTTTTTGAATGATTGTAAGGGTTTGATTTTAAATGATGATTTCAAAAGGAATATGAGGAGGCAAAACCCATGCCTTCGACATTTTTTCATGTATACTAATTAAAGAATACTGATTCAAGTACAAGACTTAATACTTTTTACCTCAATTTTTGCTTGGATTCAAAGTTATGTAAAATCATATTTTTTTCTCGTATCGTGGGAGTTTACAAATGGCTTCTTCTGTTAAATCAGTGTCTCAAATATTTCAAACTAGAAAAAACTTTGTTCGGCACTTTTATTTTCACACCCTGAAATAAATTTTATCATTTTCTCAAAAAATATTTTAACGTAATGTTTTTACGAAAAATATAACTAATACTAAATGGAATTAAGTGAAGTGAATTTTAGCATACATCAAATATATACCCATTTGGATTTTCTTTACTAAAGTCAAAGAGTTTCCTAAATCCGAAGTTTTGTACAAATTTTTGCATTGGTTTCAAAAAATATAAGACATCAATTCAGAGACATTATTTTAGTTAGTACACAAATATTGAGAAACGAGGAAAACTGTTAATCACTTATGCGAAAGAACTACACCATATGGGGGATCTTGAAGCTTCATTGAATACATCAATAATGCAACATTAGAAAATGCCATCTATTTCAAAGAGCAAGTTATAGAATTAGTTCTGAAAAGACAAACTATAGAAATGGTTTGAGCCATGTCGTTGATAGGAAATTATAGAACCTTAATTTATTATAAGCTGACTTTAAATGCATCTTTTACTTATGTTTTTGAAATTTATATAGTGGAATATTTGTTAAATGCCAAAATAGCATCCTTGAACGTATTAAATTTGCTGTTCATGAACTCTATACCACAAATTAAGTTGGAATAGAATATTTCAAGCCTATCCTTGAAATAAATTTATAAAAATAAGAGATCACTAGGTTTTTGAGCTGACTGTGCACGATTAGGTCAGGGCTGCGGTAGCCCAGTGGTTAAGGTATCCAACCATGGCAGGCATGTCATGAGTTCGATCCCAGTACCACTAAAGACCCGCCGTGTAGGGCAGCGATGCACGTTAAATCTGTCGAGAGCTGAAACGTCCTCCCGTTGGTGTGGTGTGGTAGTTAGGAGAGGGGGGTGCCAGCTCAGGTGTCGTCCACGTCACTTGACCATGGTTCAAAATTACGTGGTCCGTCGCCAAAAGCCCTCGTGTAGCTGAACAGTGCGACGTTAATATTAACTCAACTCAACTCAACGCACGATTAGGTCAAATACCTATTTTTAAACTTGACCCTTGCTTTATATTGTAAATGCATTTCTTGTATACTGAAATATGAAGTTATTGTTAATAGAAGTATGTATTTCATATTTTATATCCTGCATTTTAAAATGGGTTTCTTTGAAATAAAGTTTCAATAATCAAAGTGTTATTGTATTTGTATTAAATACCCCAGCTTTGTTACTATAAAACTATACTTTTAATTCTGAAGTAAAATTTATTGCTTAAAAAATTCATGCATATGAAGGTATTTAGAGAAATATTTCTTTATCTTTTATGAATTTTGGACGTTATGGATTGTTTGCGTAAGTTTATGTATAAGTTGACTATCTAGAATTGTAAAAAATTTCTCTTTCGAGATACTCCATATTTAATTTTTCTGTGAATAAAACCACTACCTTGTCCCAATCTGAGGCGGCGGCGGTAGCCCAGTGGTCAGGGTCTAGGATCATGGCAGGCATATCATGAATTCGTATAATGATAATGTATTGAATGCAATAATAATGCACTCTTACGTTAAAGCTACAATGCGACCCAATTTAACCGTTTGAGTCCCAGGGGTCTTGGGGGGCTGCGGTAGTCCCATGGTCAAGGTATCGAATCTTGGTAGGTATGTCATGAGTTCGAGACTAGTACCACTAAAGACCATCCGTGTAGCACGACGATGCACGATAAATCTGTCGAGAGCTGAAACGGCCTTCCGTTGGTATGGTACTTAGGAACAGGGGGTGTCATCTCAGGTGTCATCCAAGTCACTTGATCATGGTTCAAAATTATTAGGTCCGTCGCCAAAAAAGTTCTCGTGTAGCTGAACAGTGCGACGTTAATATTCACTCAAGCACTCATTGCTCCAATCTGATGCCAAATACCTCACTCCTACATCACCTTTGTCAACACAAACTGTTGATGCGCTGAGCCCCTACGCAGGCTAACCTTTTTGGGAAAGTACGGCTATCTGATAATTAAAAAAAAAAAAGAAACGAGTCTCACAGTAGTCGCATATAATGTGTAACATCCGACATATTATCGTGGTAAATACGCTATATTAATTTTTTTTCCTGAAAAAAAAATGTGAATCGTGTATGATTGGAAATTTACTATCGAATAATTATATTTTTAATGAAAATTGCATTTAATTAACAAAAGGAGTAAAAACCTGCAATATTTTATCAAAAATAATTATTCTTGTTCAATTTGGGGAAGAGCGGAGACAATACTTATAACTAAAATATGACATATATACTTGTGATTTCAAAGTATTTCATCGTTGGGTGGAGGACCCGAGTACCCAGCTCTTTCAAGCTAGAACCTCATATCAGTAGGTATTTGAGTGACTGTACATGATTGAATTTTGCCCTTTGTTAAGTTAAAATGCTTTAAAAATAAAATTATACTAGGGATTTGGGGAAAATAAAAATTAAAATGCATTAAAATTGAGAAAGGCTTCAAAGTCGGCACAAAGCACCGAAATTAAAGTTAAAATTTCGATTATGGGTGGGCGAGACTAAACCGACCAATGGTAATGCAGCTAGGATCATGAAAAAGTATTTGAAAATAAAACAGAAAACAGCGTTTTAAAAGCTATTAAAAATATACTATCAATTGTAGAACATTCAAATAAAAGATATCAGTCGGAATATTTTTCCAAGGAAAATTAAAGAGTAAAAATTGAAAAATGAAAGAATCTGGGGATCGAACCCGGTGCAAAGCATTGTTAGCGAATGACTCTGACCTCGAGGGGTGGCCGCGGTAGCCGAGTGGTATAGGTATCGGACCGTGGCTTTCCTTGTCACGGGTTCGAGCCCAGTACCACTAAAGACCCGCCGTGTGGGAGGGCAGCGATGCACGTTAAATCTGTCGAGAGCTGAAACGTCCTCCCGTTGGTGTGGTGTGGTAGTTAGGAGAGGGGTGCCAGCTCAGGTGTCGTCCACGTCTTGACCATGGTTCAAAATTACGTGGTCCGTCAACAACCCTCGTGTAGCTGAGTGCGACGTTAATATTCAATCAATCAATCTGACCTCGAGGGACTTGTATTGATTGACTGATTGAATATTAACGTCGCACTGTTCAGCTACACGAGGGCTTTTGGCGACGGACCACGTAATTTTGAACCATGGTCAAGTGACGTGGACGGCACCTGAGCTGGCACCCCCCTCTCCTAACTACCACACCACACCAACGGGAGGACGTTTCAGCTCTCGACAGATTTAACGTGCATCGCTGCCCTACACGGCGGGTCTTTAGTGGTACTGGGATCGAACCTGTGACAAAGCAAGCCACAGTCAGATACCTATACCACTCGGCTACCGCGGCCACTCGAGGGACTTGTAGAAACAGGTGAAATAAGCATTTAAAATGGAGGAAGCGAGATTTGAGAGGAGAAAAATAATTATATGAAGAGGGGGTCTGAGAGAATATTTCTATTTTGATAGGTCTCTGTTGAAATTTGGATCACGGATATATTTTTCAATATCCAAGATCGAGAGATTAATAGAATTATCAATATTTTGAAAGAAGTTTGTTGCAATCTTTTTAATGAACTGTCTAACTGACAGCTAATTAGATTAACTGTCGAATTGACTTGTCTAATTGAACTGCCTAATTTTACTTGCGGTCCTGAGATCAATTTCAAAGTATTAAAAAACCGTTGAAAAACAGCGTCAATAACAGTACCACTGTTAGCAGTTGAAACATTATAATTTGTGTTCATTTCGAGCTTGAGTTCATCATTCATAAAAGTTATGAGCGGTTCGGCTTTTGACAAACTGAAGTTAATATCACCACTCAAAATCAGGGGAAGCTAGTGACAATTTTTTTAAAAGAGCAGAACCACCTTCTTATATGGTAAAAGTACAAAATGCAGGAAATATTTAATTTTTTTAACCGTTTGATTCGAAGAAATGTATACGACCACCGAAATCACTGTTTGTCCATTTTCAAATAAGCATTCTGCCGCACTTATGTGCCCCAATATCGTGACTAACGGAATTAGATCAAGCACTCGAATTCTTGATGGCTACTAGAGTTGGACTCCCATGCGAACGTAGCGAAACAACACGCACTCCCATTGGTCAAATCAAGTAGCGCACCCTTACGTCACATCCTGTTACACACATCCGTCCCTTTTCAGGAAATCATTCCCAACAAACATCCAGCAACCCAGAGAAGAAAGATGTTACACATCAAAAACCCTTTGCGTGCCACTTCCAACAAAAAATATTTTAATTTTTCAATAAGTCTTCGCGTGCCACTGTTACGGCTCGGTCGTGCTACTCTGTGGCACGCGGGGGTGGGGGGTTGGCCACTCCTGCCTATAGGAATGGCACGCAAAGATTTTAATCATGATTTACTTAAATGAAGGCGAAGTTTTTCTGTCGTATTTGTTAAGTTTAATAGGTTTTATCTTCGTGTTTTGTGTTTCTCAGCGAATCTTTTCTACCAATTATGCAATAAATGTTTTGCACAGTATAATGGAAGTGCTCGAGGGTGTTTAGAAAACCTCCTGCTCCTTTTAAACAAAAAAATGGCCCATTCACTCATTAATGTTTCTAATTTTCTTTCTGTTCTCTTAATTTATAATATAATGCTAAGTAATTTATTTTGAGATATGGCAGCGTTTTTCGAACTGTGAGGGGCTCCCTCCTAGGAAAGTGTGATAACCCTACGTGGGGGGTTTGAGCATACCGAAGAAAGTCGAAAATAAAAGATAGTTTTAAGAAATTATTAATTTACTGAAAGGAAGCAAAACAAAATACAATCTGATCTATGAGAAGTACATAATACTTATCTTACTAGAGATAATTAAAATATATATTACTTAAAAGTAACATATGCGGAATTTTTAACTATTATATTGGTAATTTGTACTGTTTCAACAGTTTGGGTCCCATATTTCTCGACAAATTACAACAAGCGCTATCGTGCTTCTTGGATCTTTTCGTACTCATTCTGAGAAAGTACGGTTGCGCTGCATGGGATTCTTCAAATGTGTTTTTTCAAAAGAAACCTGGGTGAGTAAGTGAATGGTAACGTCGCACTGTGTTCAGCTACACGAGGGCTTTTGGCGACGGACCACGTAATTCTGAACCATGGTCAAGTGACGTGGACGACACCTGAGCTGTCACCCCTCTCTTCTAGCTACCACACCATACCAACGGAAGGACGTTTCAGCTCTCGACAGATTTAACGTGCATCGCTGCCCTACGCGACAGTTCTTTATTGGTACTGGGCTCGAACTCATGGCATACCTGCCATGATCCGATATCTTGACCATTGTGCTACTGTAGCACCCAAAAACCCCTGGGACTCAAACGGTTAAATTAGGTAGTATTGTAGCTTTAACGTAAGAGTACATTATTATTGCATTCAATACATTATCATTATACGGAGGGGGTGCAATGAAAGTTATAATTGAAAATTGGGTTACTAATATTGAAAGTTTGAGAAGCACTGAGTTATAGATGTTTGTAATTGCTATATTAATTTTGATTTACCTTGTTATTAGATTTTAGTTCATTGCCTATACAATTATCTTAAGTATGTGTATAAAAAAAATCCTTTAAATATATGGCTTTGAATTCCATGTAGAATGTTGTTAAATTCGGTACAACTTTTATCAAACTTGACCTAAAATACCTTATTTTAATAAAATAAAGTTGTCATATATTTTCCTGACTCGTGTTTTTCATTAATTTAAATCATAGACAAAACAAAAAAAAAAAAAACGTGAAATTACTAACAGCGTGATATTATAGAAAACTTGACTCCGAAAGTAGGCAGATGGTTTAAGCGCATTCGAAAGAAGCAGGAGGGAGAGAATCACAATATCTTGAACTCTGTATAAAGGGAAGTTATACAGTATACTTCTCATTCTAAAGAGTTGAAAGGACTGGTTGCTTGCAAAGATCATGTTATGCCCTCGTATTAAGGCTGTTTCACCATATGTTTGAGAGCGTGAACTTGACGTGGAGCACAGTTTCGGCATTTGATTATATTATAGTGTTTTTAAAATTGCATAATATTTCATAAATAATTAGTTTTATCCTTTTAACATGTGAAAGCATAGCTCATTTAGCATAACGGTATAGGGAAAAATGCAAAACACCTTTTATAAAAAGAAAAAATGTGTCCAAATCGTATAAAAATGAGTAGTATGATAAAATAAGTGATTCTCTATAGAATAGTGTAGCCAGAATATAATAATGGGTGAGTACTTTTATGACTGAAAAAATATTCCGAATTCGGCCCCTATTCTTTAATATTAGCCAAATATAGCCTTAAAAGAAATGGTTGCACAGATCAGGAAATTTGACCGAAGTAAGTTAAGGGCTTATCAAAGGTGTGGTTTATTTTCCGCGCTCATCGTCGGAATCTAAAGACCCTGTCATGCAAACATAGAATCTATACATTCCCCGAGGGTCATACTGAATACCATACTGGATCTCAAAGAGACACCCGCACAGACTCACGAGAGAACAGGCATATCAGGTCAACTTTTTAGGATTGTACATCCCCATCATATTAGTTGTGCCTTACTTTTTAGAAGGCTTCGGGGAGACGTGATCTTTCAACAACGTAATGCAAGACTGATTGTTTTCCAACGTGTCCTGAATGTCCTCGACACAGTGTTCGACTGTTGCCTTGGATCACATCTCCCAGTCATTGAAAAAATGTACCCATGGGTTTACTGAGAGATTAGACTTCCATAGCTGTCCAACCACTACGATTGAAGGAGTGTAGTATATAGATTTGAAGCAGCATGACTTGCCCCAAAATTTTTCAGCTACAGATTTTCCTTGATACCTAACCAGGCTACAGTCCTTTTGCTATCAGAGGCAGCAGCTATGTGGACCCTGCAAACCCTTATGTTTACACTACAAACTTAATCAAGTCTTCTTCCCGCGAAATTATATACGTAAAAAATGTAAAGATTTATTATATTCTTTCCTTCCCGGTGTGTAGCAAATTAAATGTCCTGAGGCTTATTAAGAAATTTATAAGACATATTTTAAAACATGTGATTACCCTGTTAAATTACTTAAAAGTTACATTTTTATTATTCATTCTATTTTTACTGATTTTCATCTCAAAATTATTTACTTAACTCTTTTCCATAGGTATCACAACCTGTTCACTTGCATGGAATTATCGAACTTTTCTCTTTTAATTTTAGTTTTTCTACGTTCTTTTTTTTAAAAAAATACTTAAGCTTCTTGGAATGTTCTCATACGTACTTTCTACAACATTTTTATAAACAATTATTTCCTGAAATGCCATCCTGTACATTTTTTGGTTCACTACAGTGAAATAAGTAGATTACTTTTTGATTATTTCCACTTATGATAAATTAGATTGCTTACAAATTTACTTTGAATACTCTTTTGAATTTATTACACTTTTTTCTAAGTCAACAAATTACTTTTTAGTATACTATCTTCAATTCCAAGAATTGTAATGTTGAGATATTATATCTATAATAAATCTAATTAACCTTATAAATTTTACTTTAGCCCTATAATAGTGGCAAATAAACAGGTTTTTACCTTAAAACTATGCTTAACTCTGCAGTTTTAGCTTCATGCCTAAGGGTGCGGACTTTATTTCTCTGTGGAAAGGATATTGTAGTGGGAAATGTCACCTACAGGTAAAGTGAGAATCCTCTTAAGAATGCTAAGTGGGAGTGACCTGGATGACAATTGGTTGGGATAACCACATAAGAGCCCCCCAATTTGTAGAACACCTCAGGATCAAGTCTATAAAGTGCTAAAAGTTTCACTGATTAACTATTTTAATTTCATCAAGAAGGATCTGCAATTGTGGGACCTCTATCAAACAGAATTAAAAACAAAACAGAAACCCGGGGGAAATTACTGCAAGACTAAGAAAACAGTTAACAATTTCAGCAATAATTTGACTTTCAGATAAATTACAGTAAAAATACAATTCATGGAATATTATGGAACACCTTGTCATTTAACCGGCGTATAATGTTTGAAGGAAAAACACAGCAGCATGGTTGACTATATTCGAGTTCAAGCAATAACAACTGCTAGCGCAATTTGGTCTCTAAGTGAATTCCAAAACAACTTCCCTGCGAGATTAAAATATCGAGCGCATATTGCAAATAAAATTTATCACTTTTCTCAGTCAATAAGTTAAAAAAAAATATCTGCTTGTAGTCCGTAATAAAAAAAAAAACAATATCATACATTACAGGTTTCTCTACATATTTGAAATGAGCTCCAGCGAAGGAAATGGGAAGTGACGATGGAAAAATGTATCGCGTTAGCAAATAAACCTCCCAAGGTGTAAAATAGCAAACGTCTTCAAACTGATTTATGATAGTATTAATGGATCGTATTCAATATCAGGAAAACTTCACAAAGATACGGGAGAGAATCTATTGGATTCAAGTAAGTGCTTATGTAGAGAATTGGTGTAAGAACTTTTATGCTGTGGTGTCCTAAATGGACATATACAAAGTCCAGAAGAAAATACCAATTTATAATGTAGGGGCTCCCTTTTAGATGTTGGATTTAAATATATCATATATAAGCCCAATAACTATTACTGAAAAAGGCAATCAATTCATACTTACTATTGTGGACTATTTATCAAATTGAAGCTATACTACTGTCAGATCTAGAAATGTCAACAGTTTTTGACATTCTGATAAAAGGCAGAGTTATTATGCCACCCTTAAAGATTTTTTTAAACCCACCTAGACAGTCAGAAAATTCACTTTCAATCGGGATTTCTTTCCCGTGTTCGTTCAGAGATAAGTTTTTTATTCTTCACTACTAGGAAAACAGATTTCCTTTATTAGAAAACCAAAACGCCAGATAGTGTTTTTATAAAGATATCATCTGAAGTTTGGAGAGAGGACTAGATCCCCAAATCTCAGAACTTTAAAAAAAATTGAGCCTAAATTCAATTTAATCTTATTACTGATATTTTTACAGCACCTGAGGAGCAACAACTTAACTTCCGACGATACTTTTAAGTACTACTCCCTTTACAATTACATACAATAACCCTTTTAACGAATATTTCGACGATACTTAGCAGTAATATTCTATGAAATCCACTCTTCCAACATATATGGCAACACAGGTTCTATGATGAGTATTTTAGCGGGGAAGGTGAATAGTTTTATAGCAGAAATTTCGTTTTCAGCTGGCGGCGTTTTCTAACGATTGCTAAGATTATCGTTTTTGCCCTGAAAATTAGTTAATGTCAAAATTTAAGTGTTATTTTTTTGTATGTTAATGAAGACCTTAGAAAACGATTTAACTATATATTTTAAGTGAACAGTGTATATGATTAATTTTACAGGTGAATATCTTTAGATAATTAATTGGCTCTAACGGATTAAATTTCCCAATGTTGAGAATTTTGTTTATGTATACCCCTTAATTTTCAATGTAGTGATAAAAAAATATTGCATGAAAAAGAAATGCAGTAAATCATAATGCGGTAGACAAAGAGATAAGAGGAGTAGGAAACCTCTATACCGACGATGTTAACTTGAGTGTTTTCGATGTACTTTGTCTCAAAATCTGTTACATTCGCATGCTTGAAATTTATTGTACAATTAAGGTACACCTTTCTCATTATATTGAACCGAGTATAATGGGAATATATAATTTTGAATTTTTTACTAATTTTTAAAATATTTTTTCAAAAACATGGGGAAATTTGACCCATTTTTCACATAAAAAAATTTGTAAAATGTAAATTTTTGAGTTTTTTACAAAAATCTGATTTTGGTATATATTAGCCTTAATTATAAATATGCCATAAAAATTTTTCGTACCTGTGATTCCTATTTTTCTAGAAAAGGTACATCTAATTTCAAAAATTTACTTTTTGAGATAAATGGACTTTATTTTGCTTAATTACTTTTTTATTAAAATATTCCTCCCCATTCTCCAAATGATCTACATCTTTTTGAAACTCATCATCCTTTCTCTTCCTTTTAAATCATTTTTCTTTCCTAATTTCTTTTTTTTCTTATAAGTATGAGTGTTTAGCCTTTAACAGCCTCTGTTTGTCGAGGCGCTCCATTGCATGTACCGTGTGATCACCAGGCTCAATATTAAGTTTTCCCAAAATTCTGGCTTTGATACATTTCCCATATTAAATGATGAAATTGCATTCTATGTAGCAAATCATAATACAGTCGGACGCCTACATAATTAAGTCGCTAAATTCTCCGAAAAAAAGTTCGTTATATGGAAAATTCGTAATATAGATGATCATCTTTCAATTTTCTTAATAAAAAAGGAATCACAATGTTTAAACTCATAAACACTATAAATTAAAATAAAGTAATTATTCACACCTTTTTGTAAATTAATAATTTTATATATTTTTTTATATATCTTACTTATTAAAAAAAGAAAAAGAAAAGAAAGAAAGAAAAACTGAAAGGGAAGTTTCTTGACGCCTTTGTCCATTTCCTGAAGGATTAAATTTTTTCTTAGATGCTAAAACACTTATGTTTTGACGTTTTCGAGCCAAAAGAAACAAAGTTACTAGTACGATTGATCAATGAACACTACTCAAGGACACGGGGACACAAGACAATTCCGCTGAGGATACAAGGGGACATCGAAGATGTTTCTACTAAACTGGTCAATGAGTGTTAAATGTTGCACTTCTTGGATGAAACGCCCAGAATTCAACTGCTTTCGAGTAGTTAGGCACCTAATAAAACCAGTTCAAGAATTGTGACCTACATAAAATGTGTTAAAGAGAGAATAACTTGAAATATACTTCAAAAATAGGAAGAAAAAAAATTGAATAACAAGAGAAAAAGTTCATTATATAGAAAATGTACTTCGCTATAGAGATGTTATTTTACGAAGAATTAAAATCCTAAATGCATTAATACTTACCTTTCCCTTTTATATTAATAGGAAGTAAGCATAAATTTTTGTGTGACATATTATAAAATTAACTCAGATTCAACATAAATACGAGAAAAAAACAATAATTTCCATAATAATTCTTAAAAACCGTAAATAATATCATATAAATGAGTTTGTGCATAGTTTTTAATCAGAGTTCATTTTCACTCTTCAGCATACATATCAATGGACGCTTTGAATGGATATCAGATACAATATTGTTTATAGCAAAACCAGCAAGCACTACAGAAAAGGAAAACTCTTAATAGTCACAAAAGAAATAGCGTGTCATATTCCTTGGAAATATACTCTTGGATCCTAACTACACGAGTCACAAAAGATTTCAAAAATGAATTACACTTTTCAACCACCTTCTGATCAAGAAATATTTTCACTGGACACTTCCACTTTCCATCCTCATCACTCTTATAATATCAACAAAGAAATACCTTCACAAATTCAGCATTATGCCACACCACCTCCCAGACAATTGTCCTACAGCTACGATCCACAAAAGTGTAAAAGTACATCACAACCAGTGTCAAAAACCTCAACGAATGGAAATCAGTCAGTTTAGCCCAGTTGTCCGCAACCCCGGTCCATGGATCAAATGGTGCGGGGCCGCCAAAATAAAAATTAAACTATTGCCATTTTGTTTATAGTGGTGTGTGCTCTCCGGACCCGACTTTCCACGGAAATTACGTTATAATCACGTTAAATCACTTTTATTCATTTTTGGTGTAACTATATTTTGCTCTAAAAGCACATTTAAATCATAACTAAAATTAAAATTAAAATTGTTAAATCAAAATCTAAAATATAAACAATTAACATTGAATTTCCACCCTCATCGGGCCAGCCAAAATGAAAATTATCAAAATTTTGACCGGTCGCAACGATAAAGATTGCTGAACACTGGTTTAGCCCAGCTGTTCCTAGTAAGTAGACCAATGGAAAAAAGTGTACGTATTCCCTTCAAATATCCAAGGTCGTCAGACTTAGCAACCGGAACCAAAGCTATCTAGAAAGACTAATATCTGACACTGCAATGTGAATTGAAAAGTAGTCACGTGATCAAAGGAGAGACGGATTTAGCAGGAGAAACCATTACATTCACTTCCACCTTATGCTGAAGTAGTTAGTAGATTGTCCCACGTGTATTTATATTCATTACTCAGGATAAATTGACTGGATTTTTTTTGGGAAAAAAGATTATTCAGGATTTTTCTTTATTAACCATAAAAGAAAAAAGGTAATGGTATTTAAATTTACTGTATAACTTTATTCTTGTCATTGAATTTTTCTTTTGAATCTTGATAACACGATATAATAAACTGACGCATATATGCCAATATCCTTGATTATTTTGTAAAAGATATTTTGTTTTTATAAGAGAAATTAGTGTTAAATGTAAAAATTAGTGTTGTTTTGTTTATTCCGTCACAAAGCTTGATTAACTGAAAAATATTATTAATAACTTAACCTAAAGCTGCACACATTTCATAATAATGCCTCGTTACTGTTGTGTACCAAATTGTTTCCTAATAAACCAGGGCCGCCGTCCCGTTTCTCGTGTTTCGTTCCCAAATATGAACAGTTATGTTTAAAACCAAAAAAGAAAATTCTAGGGTTTTAAAAAAACTAACAATAGTGTAGTGTGCATTTTAACATTTCCTGAATCTTTCATTGTGAGAAAAGATAAAATTACAGACAAGACTGGTACTGTTATAGAA
>BMAU01019883.1:0-14025 GCA_019973935.1 Trichonephila clavipes
TGCTTTGATAATAAAGTCAATAAATCCATCTTAAAAAATGAAGTTTAACTCATAGTTTTTACTTATTCATTTACATCATGGGAACAAAACCTTTTATCTGCTTGGCCTCATACATATATCAGCTATTTCCCTCGGGCCACATACATATGCTAAATTTTTCACACGCGGTGCCGCAGCATGAGAGATAAAATGAGGAAGACGAGGGTGGGGAAGAAATGCTTTAAGACCAGATAACATTCGAAATTTAAAACGTGGAAAATATTGATCTAAATATTATAATTCCTGTTTTTTGCTTTTTAATTATTAATTTTTATATTTTTATTTTTGTCGCTAACACTAAATTAGAAGCATTTAAACACTCCTTCACAATTTCTGCAACAGTAAACGTTTTCATACGATTGCCAATAATATAACGAATTTCACAGGATATATATATATATATATATATATATATATAAAGAAATATGTATTATTTATCAAAAACAAGAAATAATAGATAAAAGAACATAACAAGAAATTACGTAATAAAAATATGAAAGCTAAACATGAAGAACAAAATTATGAAATAAAAGAACACAAAGAAGAACCTAGCGAGTCAGAAAGCAATTTCGGACTTAGGACCGAATAAGTGGGGTTAAACTAGTTTGAAGGCGCCAACCTTCCCCCTTTGCAACTCGGTAGGAAAACCAAATAAAATAAACAAAGCTTCAGAGAAAGTATAACTCAGAGAGCATGATAAAACCAATCACTACTATTATGTAACAAACTCTCCCAAACTCTTAATGCAGAAAAATCACAAAATAATTATGTAAGAAAAGTAGAAAAATACTAGAACAATTACATAAAGTATCTTTCAAAAAATAATTTAACAAAATTTCTTTACTCACAAAGCTTTTACGAGAGAAACAAGCATCTTGCCATTAATGAAGTCAATTATTCACCAAGTTAAAAATTCGAAAAAAACATCAAACATCTTTTGAGCTGACTTTTAAACAAGCCAGCAAAGACAAGTATAGAATGACGACAATCAAATATGGTAAAATTTGAATTGGTTGATTGTCAAAAATGTAAATTTTGCTAGGCTCTAATTTGGTTGGTTGTCAAAAATGTGTAAGATGTTTAAGATGTGTGTGGAAAAAAATGTAAACTGTGATATGAGTGTTATGATATAATCTTCACAGCAAGACCACTAACATGCTGACTTTGAAAACCTATTGTTGTGTGGTGGATTTGGAATTCGAAGTAGCAAGACAGTTAATGTATTTGTGATGAATATAAGATCTCAAGAAATTAAAAGGGTATTCATGATCTAAACAACATTGAAAAAACTTTTTATATTATTGTATTTATCTATTTTGTGGGTAGTTAAGATTATCATTTCTAAATAAAAAATTCAAAATGATATTTCTGTAAATTGATATATGAAAATTACTGTTCCATACAGGAATTTTAATTATATGGAACTTAAACGAATCTCTTTTGTCAAAAATATTTACTGACTACATTATTGTTAATAAGATGCAAGTCTAAATCAGAATTCCACCCTATTAGAGTTGAAGTTAGTTTTAAGGAGCTTGAGATAATCAGGGTAGAATGTAATATTTGGTTTGTATTCACTATTTTTACCAAAAATTATTATATCATCTATATAACGATAAATTAAGTAAGAATCATTTATAACATGATCTATTTCAAAAAAATGTAAATATAGGTTCGCTAAACAATTACTAGCTGGACCACCCTGAGGTAATCCTTTGATCTGTTTATAAAGATTATGATCAAATATAATGAAATTTTCTTTTAAAATGAGGTTAGCAGAATATCAAATTTTTCTTTTTTTATTGAAGTATATAATTCATATTTATCATAAATTAACTGAAGAACCTTAACTATCATCATCGTCAATATCTATAAATTTAAAGGTCCTCAATCAAACGTATGCATAGAAAAATCAACTTTGTCACCTTAGTAACTCTAACAGGAATCTCTAGCTATTTTTGATAATTGCCGTGTTTTGTAAATTATCAATTAGATTTTGAAGAAGAGATTGCAAGATTTTCCCAGATTTCGTGATATATGTATTGTATCCATTAGTGATACTACGGAATTTTATAGGGCTTTTATGAAATTTTGGTGTTAAAAAACTACTTGGATATTTAATAATATTTAGATGAATATTCAGTCTTTTGTCTAAAGCTCAAAAGACGATTATCAATCTTCTCTAGCATCGTGAATCTGACTTTTGAAAATGAATCTTATTATTTAAAAATGCGATTACTTAATATTTTACTGTAAAATATTTACAAATTATAAGTGCATAATTAGCAGAGACTTTATCAACATATGTAATAACGAAGTCATTTTGGATATTTACTTATTGATGATTTAAGACTCTTTATACATAATTTCACTTTTCAACAGTAAAATCTAATTCCCCGAATTTCTGTTGCCACACAAGATCTAAATTGACCGAATGCTTCAATCGGCATTCCGTATTTAATTGCCATTTTAAGGTAAAATTTATCTAAATCTTTTATGATTTGTTTCATAACATTAGATTTATTTTTTGTGATCATAAGTCTAAAACCGGTACCCTTTCTTTCCAGCGAAAATTTCTTAACAAATCATCTTTCACGATGCTACGCGCGGGTCTCCTGCGACAACGTGCCGACGATAATCACTTCACCATAGTCTCGATATAGATTGCATCTGCTACGATTCAGAACTTAGGAGCCCAGAGATTTGATTATGCAATTAAATATAAATCTACCAAATTTCTTGTTGTATTTGAAAGCCTCTTTGTAACAATAATATTTTTAATAGGAAAAAAGGATTGACATTTTTGGAAATATAAACTTTGAAAATTAACCTTGTTAAAGGATTTATTCATAAATAATAATGTACAATATTCTGTAGAGTACTTCTCACTCTTTGCATCTAATTTAATATTCATTTTTTGCACTAAATAGTTAGGCTGGAGGTCTCGAAACTCATATGCATACCAGCGAGAATCTCGAAAATTTATATCTGCTTTTAAAATATCTGTCATAGTTTTTGCAATTTCAGCTTTATTCAAGCCAAACATAAACGATTTAATTGCTGCCTGTAAGCTGATAGCCACCATCAAATTTAGCAGCTAATTCTAACATAGAATTCTTGGAGGGTTGGACATGTTCCCTAGTAACTCTTTCTGCGTTTAGCTTTTGAAATTCTCGCTAAACGAATATTATTACTATTATCAACAAATTTATTAAAATTCGGAAGATATAATTTGAATTCTCGGATTTTTGTTTAAAAGTTAATAAGGCACTTTCTACCTTTCCATATAACATTCAAACCATAAGGATAATATGATCTAAATGAATCTATAAGTAAAAGTTTTCGAACCATAATCTTTTGCTTTAATATTTCCAGGCACCATATTCGTAAGTGTATATGTGCAGCTATAGTATTATTGAATCCATGTTTATGAAAGCAAGTCCTATCCTCAATCTTAGCCTGGTTTTTGTTGCAATCAAATTCTCTTGTGTCAGACCTTATGCTGGTTCAATCTTAATATTGACAGTGTTAGAGGCCTGACCTAGTGTGGGTAAATCTCTACATATGTTGCATGTGCAGGCTCTTGCAAACACAGTTAAAAGCCTTGGCTAAAATATAAGCAAACCCTGCAATCCATGTATCCAACTGTTCCCCACTCATCATGCCACACGCCTTGGCAAATCTTTTATCAGTGCAAGATCTAAATTTCAGTTTTAAAGGATGAATATCTCTGAAAAACCAAGTTTTCTAATATGTTACCAAAATCATTATCTCTTTGATTTTCATCTATACTATCGGAAAATGAATATTTCGTTTTGTTGTACGAGATAAATTCTTATATTTAGAGTTCCAAAAAATTCGAGTTTTTTAAAATCCAAAACGACAATGTTTAGATACAGCAGGGAAAGCAAAAAAACACCCTGATTGATCAAAACAATTCACACGATTTTTTGTATTATTTAAAAAATTGTAGTCTTTTTATATGCCAACTCAGGAACCCTTGCAGCTTCCATCACAACAACTCAACTAAAAACCATACCCAAAATATATACAAAATTTCTACATAAGGTCTCACTAAAAATGGTAAATGGATGACGATGTGCAGACAGATACCATTATACTGTACCACCGAGCAATGTCATACCCCGGCATAAACAAAATTGCCAGTCAGCTTAAAAACTTGCTATTATTCAAACCCATAGTTATTTTAAAAGTCAAAGGTATAAAATGAAAGGACTCCAAATAAAATATCACTAGCAAAAAGTTTTTACAATCACATTAATATAAAGGAAATAATGAGCAATAATTCCAAAAAACTTAATCCATTGCACATGATAGCCATATCCGCCACTCACTTGTAGGCAGCAATGCAATCAGAAGTTGGCATAATATTTTTTATATAAACGTTAGAACACACAAGGAAAAAGAACAAAAGCCAAATAAAACTTAATAAAAAAAACATCTCATAGGACAAGATTTTGAATCTTAATGAAGCGATTTCCAAAATTCGCATAAGTGCAAACATACCTATATTGACTACATACAAAACTGAAAAAAACTCATTAGAAAATAGATTTATACATAGATAGGCGCAAAGCAGCAAATGAATGCATAAAATATATATAAAAGCAAATACGTGTATTATTTATCAAAAACAAGAAATAATAGATAAAGAACATAACAAGAAATTACGTAATAAAAATATGAAAGCTAGAACATGAAGAACAAAATTATAGAGAAATAAAAAAGAACTACAAAAAAGAAGAACCTAGTGAGTCAGAAAGCAATTTCGGACTTAGGACCGAATAAGTAGGGCTTAAACTAGTTTGAAGGCGCCAACCTTCCCCTTTGCAACTCGGTAGGAAAACCAAATAAAATAAACAAGCAAATTCTGATGAGTATGGATAACTCAGAGAGCATGATAAAACCAATCACTACTATTATGTAACAAACTCTCCCAAAACTCTTAATGCAGAAAAATCACAAAATCACAAAATAATTATGTAAGAAAAGTAGAAAAATGCTAAGAACAATTACATAAGAAAAGTATCTTTCAAAATTAATTTAACAAAATTTCTTTACTCACAAAGCTTTTACGAAGAGGAACAAGCATCTTGCCATTAATGAAAGTCAATTATGCACCAAGTTAAAAAATTCGAAAATACATCAACCACATCTTTGAGCTGACTTTTAAACCAGCCAGCAAAGACAAGTATAGAATGACGACAGTCAAATATGGTAAAATTTGAATTGGTTGATTAGTCAAAATGTAAATTTGCTAGGCTCTAATTTGGTTGGTTGTCAAAAAATGTGTAAGATGTTTAAGATGTGTGTGGGAAAAATGTAAACTGTGATATGAGTGTTATGATATAATCTTCACAGCAAGACCACTAACATGCTGACTTTGAAAACCTATTGTTGTGTGGTGGATTTGGAATTCGAAGTAGCAAGACGGTTAATGTATTTGGGATGAATATAAGATCTCAAGAAATTAAAAGGGTATTCATGATCTAAACAACATTGAAAATTTTTTTTTATATTATTGTATTTATCTATTTTGTTTGTAGTTAAGTTATCATTTCTAAATAAAAAATTCAAAATGATATTTCTGTAAATTGAGATATGAAAATTACTGTTCCATACAGGAATTTTAATTATATGGAACTTAAACGAATCTCTTTTGTCAAAAATGTTACTGACTACATTATTGTTAATAAGATGCAAGTCTAAATCCAAGAATTCCACCCTATTAGAGTTGAAGTTAGTTTTAAGGAGATTGAGATAATCAGGGTAGAAGGTAATATTTGGTTTGTATTCACTATTTTTACCAAAAATTATTATATCATCTATATAACGATAAATTAAGTAAAATCATTTACAACATGATCTATTTCAAAAAAATGTAAATATAGAGGTTCGCTAAACAATTACTAGCTGGATCACCCTGAGGTAATTCTTTGATCTGTTTATAAAGATTCTGATCAAATGTAATGAAATTTTCTTTTAATACGAGGTTAACAAGAATATCAAAATTTTCTTTTTCATTGAAGTATATAATTCATATTTATCATAAATTAACTGTAGAACCTTAATCATATCGTCAATATCTATAGAATTAAAAAGGTCCTCGAAATCAAAACCATGCATAGAAAAATCATCATATCCTTAGTAACTCTAGCAATCTCTAAGCTAATTTTAATAATTGCCGTGTTTTGTAAATTATAAATTAGATTTGAAGAACAGATTGCAAGATCTTCCCAGACTTCGTCAGATATATGTATTGTATCCATTAGTGATACTACGGAATTTTATAGGGCATTTATGAAATTTTGGTATTAAAAAAATACTTGATATTTAATATTATTTAGATGAATATTCAGTCTTTTGTTAAAATCTAAAAGACGATTATCATCTCTATTATTGTGAATTGATTTTTGAAATGAATTATTATTTAAAAATGTGGTTATCTTAATATTTTACTGTAAAAAATATTTACAAGTTATGGCATAATTAGCAGAGACCTTATCAACATATGTAATAACGAAGTCATTTTGATATTTACTATTGATGATTTAAGATCTTTATACATAATTTCATTTTCAACAGTAAAATCTAATTCCCGAATTTCTGTTGCTACATAAGATCTAAAATTGATTGAATGCTTCAATCGGCATTCCGTATTTAATTGCCATTTTAAGGTAGAATTTATCTAAATCTCTTATGATTTGTTTCATAACGTTAGATTTATTTTTTGTGATCATCAGTCTAAAAACCGGTACCTTTTTCCATAAAATTTCTTAACAAATCATCTTTCACGATGCTAAGGTCTCCTGTGACAACGTTGATGATAAATCAATATAGTCTCGATATAGATTGCATCTACATGATTCTGAACTTAGAAGCTCCGGAGATTTGATTATTATAATTAAATATAAATCTACCTAATTTCTTGTTGTATTTCAAAAGCTTTTTAATAATAATATTTTTAATAGGAAAAAGGATTGATATTTTTGAAATATACTTGAAAAATTAATTTTGTTAAAGGATTTATTCATAAATATATATAATAATGTACAATATTCTGTAGAGTAATTTTCACTTGCATCTAATTTAATATTCAATTTTTGTACTAAATAGTTATTAAGGTCTCGAATCATATGCATACCATGAGAATCTCGAAATTAATATCTGCTTAAAATATCTGTCATAATTTTAATTTCAGTTTTATTCAAGCCAAACATAAACGATTTAATTAAGCCTGTGTTGTAGTTATCATCAAATTTAACAGCTAATTCTAACATAGAATTCTTGAGAGTTGACATGTCTCTAGTAACTCTTTTTCTGCGTTTAGCTTTTGAAATTCTCGCTAAACGAATTTTATTACTATTATCAATAAAATTTATTAAAAATTCGAATATATAATGAATTCTTGGATTTTTGTTTAAAAGTTAATAAGGCACTTTCACCTTTCCATAACATTCAAACCATAAGGATAATATGATCTAAATGAATCTATAAAAAGTTTTCGAACCATAATCTTTGTTTAATATTTGGCACTATTCTAAGTATATGTACAGTTATGTTATTGAATCCATGTTTATGAAAGTGTCCTATCTCAATCTTAGCCTGGTTATTGTTGTAATAAAATTTCATCAGACCTATGCTGATTCACAATCTAACATCTATAGTGTTTGAAGTATGACCTATGTAAGCGAATTTACATGTTGCATGTCATTTGTAAAACACAGTTAAAAGTCTTACAAAAATAAATAACCTGCATCCTTATCCAACTGGTTCCCTACTCATCATGCCACACGCCTTGCATCTTTTATCAGTGCAAGATCTAAATTTTAGTTTTAAAGCATGAATATCTCTGAAAAACCTGTTTTCTAATATGTTACCAAAATCCTTATCTCTTTGATTTTCATCTATAAAATCGGAAACATGAATATTTCGTTTTGCTGTACGAGATAAATTCTTATATTTAGAGTTCCAAAAAATTCGAGTTTTAAAAATTCTAACACGACAATGTTTAGATACAGAAGGGAGCAAAAAAAATTCTGATTATCAAAAATTCACACATTTCTTTTTCATATATATATCTATATATGAAAAAAAAAAATTTGTATTATATATAAAAATAATAGATAATGAACACAGCAAGAAATAGCGTAAAATAAAAATATAAATATGCTGAAACATGAAGAACAAAAATTATAGAAAAATAAAAAAGAAACTACAAAAAGAAGAACCTAGCGAGTCAGAATGCAATTTCGGTCTTAGATCGAATAAGGGTTAAACTTGTTTGAAGGCACCAACTTTCCCCCTTGCAACTCGGTAGGAAAACCAAATAAAAATAAACAAAAATTCAGAGTATGTAAAAACTCAGAGAGTATGATAAAACCACTCACTACTGTTATGTAACAAACTCGCAAACTCTTACTGCAGAAAAAATCGCAAAATAATTACGTAAGAAAAGTAGAAAGCAGAAAATCCTAAACAATTACATAAGAAAAAGTATCCTCTAAAAATAATTTAACAAAATTTCTTTACTCACAGAGCTTTTACGAAGAGAATCAAGCGTCTTGATATCAATGAAAATCAATTATTCACCAAGTTAAAAAATTCGAAAATATACATAAACACATCTTATGAGCTAACTTTTAAACCAGTCAGCAAAGACAGATATCAAAAAAGAAGACAACAATCAAACATGGTAGAATTTGAATTGGTTGATTGTAAAAATGTAAATTCGCTAGGCTCTAAGTTGGTTGGTTGTCAACAATGTGTAAGATATTCAAGATGTGTGTGGAAAAAATGTAAACTGTGATATGAGTGTTATGATATAATCTTCACAGCAAGACCACTAACATGCTGACTTTGAAATCCTATTGTTGTGTGGTGGTTTTGGAATTAGAAGTAGCAAGACGGTTAATGTATTTGTGATGAATATAAGTTCTTAATAAATTAAAAGGGTATTCATGATCTAAACAACATTGAAAAAATGTTTTTATATTATTGTATTTATCTATTTTGTGGGTAGTTAAGTTATCATTTCTAAATAAAAAATTCAAAATGATATTTCTGTAAATTGATATATGCAAGTTACTATTCCATACAGGAATTTTAATTATATGGAACTTAAACGAATCTCTTTTGTCAAAAATGTTACTGCCTACATTATTGTTAAAAAGATATATATATATATATATATATATATATATATATATATATATATAAAAGAAATATGTATTATTTATCAAAAACAAGCAATAATAGATAAAGAACATAACAAGAAATTACGTAAAAATATGAAAGCTGAACATGAAGAACAAAATTATAGAGAAATAAAAGAACTACAAAAAAGAAGAACCTAGCGAGTCAGAAAGCAATTTCGGACTTAGGACCGAATAAGTGGGGTTAAACTAGTTTGAAGGCGCCAACCTTCCCCCTTTGCAACTCGGTAGGAAAACCAAATAAAATAAACAAAGTTTCAGAGAAAGTATAACACAGAGAGCATGATAAAACCAATCACTACTATTATGTAACAAACTCTCCCAAAACTCTTAATGCAGAAAAATCACAAAAAATAATTATGTAAGAAAAGTAGAAAAATACTAGAACAATTACATAAGAAAAGTATCTTCAAAAATAATTTAACAAAAAATTTCTTTTACTCACAAAGCTTTTACGAAGAGAAAACAAGCATCTTGCCATTAATGAAAGTCAATTATTCACCAAGTTAAAAAATTCGAAAACATAAACACATCTTTTGAGCTGACTTTTAAAAACCAGCCAGCAAAGACAAGTATAGAATGACGACAGTCAAATATGGTAAAATTTGAATTTGTTGATTGTCAAAAATGTAAATTTGCTAGGCTCTAATTTGGTTGGTTGTCAAAAATGTGTAAGATGTTTAAGATGTGTGTGGAAAAAATGTAAACAAAGATATATGAGTGTTATGATATAAATCTTCTACAGCAAGACCACTAAACATGCTGACTTTGAAAACCTATTGTTGTGTGGTGGATTTGGAATTCGAAGTAGCAAAGACGGTTAATGTATTTGGGATGAATATAAGATCTCAAGAAATTAAAAGGGTATTCATGATCTAAACAACATTGAAAATTTTGTTTTATATTATTGTATTTATCTATTTTGTGGGTAGTTGCTTATCATTTCTAAATAAAAAATTCAAAATGATATTTCTGTAAATTGAGATATGAAAATTACTGTTCCATACAGGAATTTTAATTATATGGAACTTTAAACGAATCTTTTTGTCAAAAAATGTTACTGACTACATTATTGTTAATAAGATGCAAGTCTAAATCCAAGAATTCCACCCTATTAGAGTTGAAGTTTTAGTTTTAAGGAGATTGAGATAATCAGGGTAGAATGTAATATTTGGTTTGTATTCACTATTTTTACCAAAATTATTATATCATCTATATAACGATAAATTAAGCAAGAATCATTTATAACATGATCTATTTCAAAAATGTAAATATAGGTTCGCTAAACAATTACTAGCTGACCACTCCTGAGGTAATCCTTTGATCTGCTTATAAAGATTATGATCAAATGTAATGAAATTTTCTATAAAAACGAGGTTAACAAGAATATCGAATTTTCTTTTTTCATTGAAGTATATAATTCATATTTATCATAAATTAACTGAAGAACCTTAATCATATCGTCAATATCTATAGAATTAAAAAGGTCCCGAAATCAAAACCATGCATAGAAAAAATCAACATATCCTTAGTAACTCTAGCAATCTCTAAGCTATTTTTAATAAATGCCGTGTTTTGTAAATTATCAATTAGATTTTGAAGAAGAGATTGCAAGATCTTCCCAGTCTTCGTGAAATATGTATTGTATCCATTAGTGATACTACGGAATTTTATAGGGCTTTTATGAAATTTTTTGCGTTAAAAAATACTTGATATTTAATATTATTTAGATGAATATTCGTCTTTGTTCAAAGCTGCGACGATTATCATCTTCTCTATTATTGTGAATTGATTTTTGAAATGAATTATTATTTAAAATGTGGTTATTTAATATTTCACTAAAAATATTTACAAATTATGGCATAATTAGCAGAGATTTTATCAACATATGTAATAACGAAGTCATTTTGGATATTTACTATTGTTGATTTAAGATCTTTATACATAATTTCATTTTCAACAGTAAAATCTAATTCCTGAATTTCTGTTGCCACATAAGATCTAAATTGATTGAATGCTTCAATCGGCATTCCGTATTTAATTGCCATTTTAAGGTAAAATTTACCAAATCTTTTATGATTTGTTTCATAACATTAGATTTATTTTTTGTGATCATAGTCTAAAAACCGGTACCCTTTTCCATAAAAATAAATTTCTTAACAAATCATCTTTCACGATGCTAAGGTCTCCTTAGACAACGTGCTGATGATAATCATCAATATAGTCTCGATATAGATTGCATCTACATGATTCAGAACTTAGGAGCCAGATTTGATTATAATTAAATATAAATCTACCAAATTCTGTTGTATTTTGAAAGCCTTTTAATAATAATATTTTTAATAGGAAAAAAGGATTGATATTTTTGAAATATACTTGAAAAATTAATTTTTGTTAAAGGATTTATTCATAAATAATTATGTACAATATTCTGTAGAGTAATTTTCACTTGCATCTAATTTAATATTCATTTTTTTGTACTAAATAGTTATTAAGGTCTCAAAATCATATGCATACCATGAGAATCTCGAAATTTATATCTGATTAAAATATCTGTCATAGTTTTAATTTCAGTTTTATTCAAGCCAAACATAAACGATTTAATTAAGCCTGTGTTGTAGTTATCATCAAATTTAGCAGCTAATTCTAACATAGAATTCTTTGAGGGTTGACATGTCTCTGGGGGTAACTTCCTTTTTCTGCGTTTAGCTTTTTGAAATTTTCGCTAAACGAATATTATTACTATTATCAATAAATTTATTAAACCCAAAGATATAATGAATTCTCGGATTTTTGTTTAAAAGTTAATAAGACACTTTCAAACCTTTCCATATAACATTCAAACCATAAGGATAATATGATCTAAATGAATCTATAAAAGTTTTCGAACCATAATCTTTGGTTTAATATTTGACACTATTCTAAGTATATGTACAGTTATGTTATTGAATCCATGTTTATGAAAGTGTCCTATCTCAATCTTAGCCTGGTTTTTGTTGCAATCAAACTTCCTTGTATCAGACCCATGCTGGTTCAATCTAATATTGATAGTGTTAGAGGTCTGACCTCATGTAAGTAAAATTCTACATATGTTGTCATGTCATTTTGTAAACACAGTTAAAAGTCTTACAAAAATATGTATAACCTGCATCCATATCCAACTCGTTCCCCACTCATCATGCCACACGCCTTGCATCTTTATCAGTGCAAGATCCAAATTTTAGTTTGAAGCATGAATATCTCTGAAAACCAAGTTTCTAATATGTTACCAAAATCATTATCTCTTTGATTTTCATCTTATACTATCGGAAAATGAATATTTCGTTTTGTTGTACGAGATAAATTCTTATATTTAGAGTTCCAAAAATTCGAGTTTTAAAAATCCAAAACGACAATGTTTAGATACAGAAGGGAGCAAAGCAAAAATCTTGATTATCAAAACAATTCACACATTTTTGTATTATTTAAAAATTATAGCTTCTTATATGTGCCAACTCAGAACCTTTGTGCCCATCACAACAACTAACTAAAGCCATACCCAAATATATACAAAAAATTTCACATAAGGTCTCCATACAATGGTAAATGGATGACGATGGTACAGATACTCATTATACTGTACCACCGAGCAATGTTTGCATACCTCTGGTATAACAAAATTGCCAGTCGCTTAAAACTTGTTATTATTCAAAATTCATAGTTATTTTAAAAGTTAAAGGTATAATGAAAGGAATCCAAATAAAATATCACTAGCAAAAGTTTTTACAATCACATTAATATAAAGTGAAATAATGAGCAATAATTCCAAAAAATCTAATCCACTACATAGATAATATATCCACAAATTACTCTTTATAGGCATATAAAATCAGAAGTTGGCATGCATATTTTTATATAAACAAGAACACACAAGGTGGAAAAGAACAAAGCCAAATAAAACTTTAATAAAAAAACATTCATAAACAAGATTTTGAATCTAATGGCGATTTCAAAATTCGCTATAAGCAAACTGACTACTCTATATTGACTACATACAAACTGAAAACTCATTAGAAAATAGATTTATACATAGATAGGCGCAAAGCAGCCAAATGAATGCATAAATATATATAGAAGAAATATGTATTATTTATCAAAAAAACAAGAAATAATAGATAAAAAGAACATAACAAGGAAATACGTAATAAAAATATGAAAGCTGAACATGAAGAACAAAAATTATAGAGAAATAAAAGAACTACAAAAAAGAAGAACCTAGCGAGTCAGAAAAAGCAATTTCGGACTTAGGACCGAATAAGTGGGGTTAAACTAGTTTTAAAGGCGCCAACCTTCCCCTTGCAACTCGGGAAATAGAAACAAAATAAAAATAAACAAAAGCTTCAGAGAGAAAGTATAACTCAGAGAGCATGATAAAACCAATCACTACTATTATGTAACAAACTCTCCCAAACTCTTAATGCAGAAAATCACAAAATAATTATGTAAGAAAAGTAGAAAAATACTAGAACAATTACATAAGAAAAGTATCTTTCAAAAAATAATTTAACAAAATTTCTTTTACTCACAAAGCTTTTACGAAGAGAAACAAGCATCTTGCCATTAATGAAAGTCAATTATTCACCAAGTTAAAAAATTCGAAAAAACATCAACACATCTTTTGAGCTGACTTTTAAACAAGCCAGCAAAGACAAGTATAGAATGACGACAACTCGAAATATGGTAAAATTTGAATTGGTTGATTGTCAAAAAT